>ML810244.1:88520-114728 GCA_009831015.1 Picea engelmannii
ATATATATATATATATATATATAACATTTGAATTGAAGGTAGATGTGTAATTGTTTTGATATTTAACATGGAATTGAAATATACGACATTAAAATTGTTGGATCTGTATATTTCAGTGGTTAATTATGTATAATTCTAAGAATTTTTCAGCACCCTTAAAACAAAAACAAAAAACAACCTCTATTTCATAGAATAGTTAGTAACAAAATATATTTTTAACAATCCAAAACATAACTACATATTTGTTAATTCTAAAAAAAACAATATTTTTACATTATCTACTTTTATAAATATTATTGAAAATTAAAATATTCTAAGTTTTTTTAATGATATAATACCAAAATATTTTAATTTTTTTTAAATGATAATGATGTAATACCAAAAGAGATGCCTCACAAATTAAAATATCAATGAATTGCGAGGATGAATCGCCCAATACGTGCGTCATAACTATATCCATGAGTTCGCACTTTGACTTGTATTAGTTCGTCGTTGAATTCCCATACATACTTTCATTTTATGCAAAGTTTTTATTTTCTCAATTAAATGAAACATATAATTCTATTTTTCTCCATTTCTATTACTATAAATATTAAGGTGTTAATGCCTGGCCTGCGTTGTTCTTGGGACTGGAATGAGTATGTATTATTTTATTATGAGTATGTATTATTTTATGATAAAATCTGACAATCAATGAATACAGTATTCTCTGACCTTCCTGCAATCGATGCATTGTCAGTGGATGGCGTGTCAGTCTGTAGTCATTATGGCGTGACCATTTGCATGCGGCTTTATCTAGTCCGGAGGCAATATCCAGTCCGTTGTTAGCACCATGGGCAAGATCAACGTGATCTCTCATCTTCCCAAAGGGTCGACCAGTTTTAGCATCGACATCATTAATCCCAGCGTTGTGGAATGCGACTACACGGGAAGCGAAATTAGTGATGTTATGGACTTCAAATAGCTTCGAGCACGCCCAAAAGGTGGTGGTAACTCTGGCAGCTATGCTAAGAGAAAAATGCAAGGTGCATTTGAAAAGGTGGATGAACATGCAGAGAGACACATATGAACAACATGATGTGTTGTTAAGCTGGATAGATCAATTGCCACCTCGATGGCTAATCGACCCAACCTGCCAAAGCTCATAGGAAAGAATGCCTCGATCCATTACTTATAATTATTATGCAAATCTCGTGAGATTTTATTGGAAAAAGTGCCTCAATCAATGACTTTTAAATATTATGCAGATTCTTTGTTTATTTTAAATCTATTAATTAACCATTTGCAACCATAAATAAAATATATGTTCAAATATAAAATAGCATACAATAAATAAAATATATGTTCAAATATAAAATAGCATACAATCTTTATGCTATCGATGCATCTATATGAACTCATTATCATACTCACACATATTTACATGCATGGAGACTCTTCACTATTTCATTCATTATTTTATGGCAATACAGAAGGATACAATAGAATATGTATGCTTTCAAAATATATATTCAGCACAGAGGACACATCATGTGTCACCACATGCCTAAAATATATATTCATAATGGAATAACTTTATGTACAGTGTATATATACAACACGCACTGTCTATCAGTCGTCGTCTGATCACATGCCATTAAACTATGTTTTTATGTTTATTGGGTGAAATTTAAGAATTTTATTTCACGATGTTGAAATTGTGATAAGTGTCAGATGATTAAAATTGTGTACAGTTTTGGGTCAATTTCTGGGACAACATTTTCTGAGTGCAGTTTATATTTAAATGTTCAGTAGTTGTTGTAGTAGTTGTTTACAAAAGAAATCTTGTATTTCTCAGCAGAATTTTAATACAAACTTTGTTACAGAGATCAAATTCAACGAGAGAGGGTAACTATTGCTTCATCATGGCTACTTATTTTTTTTAAGTGAGATCACATATATCATTAAACAATTTAATTATATTTTCTATTTTGAAAAAAATATTTATTGCAATTATCAAATTATACCTTAAAAATTTAAAAAGCATTCAAACTATCAACAACTGCAAAGTTTCCATGTTATGATATTTCTTTTTTATATAATATTAATGTATAAATTGTTTTTTTTTCATTATTCAAAATAATAGAAAAATAAATTTCACGCTTTAAATATTTCATTGATGTATGAAAAGTATGAAATAGGTTTTTTTAATTATTTAATATAATGAAAAAAAAAAAAAAATTTATATAAAATAGGATAAAATAATTTTAAATTAATAAAATAAAAAATATTAAATATTAATTTACTAAAATAAAATAAATATATTCAAAATTGAATCTATCGACAATAAAACATATAAAATTAATTTTAACATATATAAAAATATAAATATAATATAAAATTATTGATTATTATAATTACATTAAAAATATAATATTATAAAATTATTGATTATTATAAATACATTAAAAATATAATATTTTTAACATGTATCAATTTAATTTGCAATTCATTCACCCTAACTTGTGTTAACTATTGAGTGAGCTTTATATTGAGAATGAATTACACATAGAGATACATTATGCAACCAAAAAAATTCAATCTAAACATATTAATCAATGCAAGAGGCTAAAAGATATTCTTGACACCTCAAGCAAGGCTAAACATAATCACTGGTTCGATGAAGAAGCAAACTCAATAGACGGGACCGAATCAATATATATCATAAGCTGGTGGGTGATGAAGATGATATTGCCAACAACGCTATCAATATTACCAGATTTACCTATTTACTAAATAGTCATCCATTTTACCTATTTACTAAATAATCTTGAATTTGCTTTGGTAAATCATTTCAATCAACTAGGTTTGTGACTGCTTAGTACATCATTTTCTGATTTACTTTTTAGAGAATGCCTTTTTTTCCTATTTTATTTTTAAAATGGTTTTTATTTTTATTATAATGGTTGAAAAGTGATACTTGTAAACAATTATTTTAAAATAACATCCAAAAATAAGAAATGATAATCTTTACTTAAAAAGTAAATATAGTATGAGTTTAATTTATTACATAGTAATATGTAATATTATGTGACATCACAGTTACATAATGATATGAATAATAATCTTTCATTTTAAAAATTATTCATTTAAAAATACTATTTATTTAAAGAATAATCTTTTTTTTCAATCATTTTTTTTTAATCTATTCATTTAAAAATATTATTTATTTAAAGAATAATATTTTTTCAATCATAATTTCTTTTATAAAAAAAATATCATTTATTTAAAGAATAATCGTTTTTTCAATCATAATTTATTTTTTAATTTATAAATTTAATAGTATGATATAGTTGATTTTAATATTAAAAAATAATTAATAAAAATATAATATAGGTATTAAAAAAAGTTATAAGAAGAGATGAGATGGGTTTTAAAGATTAAATAATGTCAATGATTATTATGATTAATCTCAAGAAATGATGTCACATTGCTAAAAATTAAATAATGTCAATGATTATTATGATTAATCTCAAGAAAATGATGTCACATTGCTAAAAAAAATATTGTTTGATGCTTGTCCTATACTTATGTCATGCATTTGGGTACCCAAGCTGGTGAGGTATGCAATGCAAAACCCCTGTGTACACATCAGCATTCTCATTGCCATTGGGTAGGTATCTTCTAGTTTTGTAGATGGGTTGAACTTGAAAGTTACATAAAGAGTGATAAAACAAATCAACTTGCTAAACTTTGTAGTGGGTTTCTAAACAAACAATAGAAGTCTTAGTGATCATCATATTTTAACAATACAGAGCTCAAGTCCAAGGTTTCAATGACCCTCTTGAAGGCATTGAATGGAAAAGACAAATGGAGGTCATTTGAAGATTAAAAAAATTAATTTGATAAAAAAAATTAATTCAAGCTAGGACTTATCTCAGGTGATGGGACACCATAGCCATTGTGCTAACCTTGAACATGTTGATGAATTGTTTTAACAATTAATTTTCATTGGATGCTAGATATTTTGAATTGTGTTTAAGTTAAACATGTATAACATCTTCAAATTTATGTATTTCTAATCAATATAGTTTTGTTTTTCAAATAAATTTAGATTTTTTTTAAGAAGGTAGGAAATCATATTCTTCTAATTTGTAATTATATCTTCAAATTTATGTAAGTGGTAGTGGCAGATGGATACACGCTGACATGTTTAGACATGATCCCAGACCTAGAGGTCAAACTAGGAAACTACACCATGACAGATACCTTCTATGTAGTTGACCTATCAGATACTAATGTTGTGTTGGGGGTACAATGGTTATATTCCTTGGGTGAGATTGGGTTCAACTATCAGACATTGACCATGAGCTTCAGAGACGCCAGTGGATCGAGAGTGGTGTTGAGAGGCATGTCTACAATGGCCCCTCAATCAGTATCGGCAAAAAGGATGGAACAGATCTTTCGTCACGATGATGTGGTCTATGCAATAGAATGTTTGATCACCACGCGAAAGGATTCAGAGGGTAGGGAGCATTACCATCCACATATCAGAGATATTTTGGGTTAGTATGAGCCATTATTTGGGCCAAGACCACCAAGGAGACCACCCGACAGGGGATTTGAGCACACGATTGAGTTAGAGGCGGGGGGCTACACCAGTGATCACAACGCCCTATAGGCACCCCAATAAATTCAAGGATGAGATAGAGAAAGCAATCAAAGAATTTCTTGCGATGGGGAACATCAGGCCCAACATGATTCCTTTTGCATCTTCATTCGTTCTGGTACTGAAGAAGGATGGCACGTTGTGGATGTGTATCGATTACAGAGTGCTCAAATAGAAAATGATCAAGAATCGATACCCCATTCTGTGCATAGATGAGTTGATGGACGAGCTACATGGGGCAGTCTTCTTCACTAAGATTGATCTACGGTCGAGATACCATCAGATCAGCATCAGGGAGCAGGACATAAAGACTAAAACATTCCGATGTCATTTCAAACACTTTGAATTCTTGGTCATGTCATTTGGTTTGACCAACGCACCAGCCACTTTCCAGTCTTGTATGAACCACATCTTCAAAGGACAATTGAGGAAGTACCTTTTGGTATTCTTCGATGATATATTGATCTACAAAAGGACATAGGATGAGCACCTAGCACATTTGGGGGAGGTCTTGGATATTATGCAGGCACAATCATTATATGCCAAGGATTCAAAATGTGAGTTTGGCATGAGAGAACTACTGTACTTGGGGCATATCATCAGTGAATAGGGAGTACAGGTTCATCAGGAGAAGATCAGGGTCATTTCAGATTGGCCAACACCCAAGAACCTCACAAAGCTAAGATGATTCTTTGGGTTATGAAGTTACTATGGGAGGTTTGTTAGAGGATTTTCACCGTTGGGGAAACCACTCACAGATTTGACCAAGAAGGGTGTCTTTCAGTGGACAGAGGAGGCACATCAGACATTTGAGAAAATGAAGGAGGTTATGAGCACATGCCCTGTTCTAACTCTTTTGGATTTCTCACAGCCCTTTGTCTTAGAGTGTGATGCGTCAGGAGTGGGTATTGGAGAATTTTTTATGTTGGGGGGCACCCCATTGTATTTGAGAGAAGAAATCTCAACGAGACAGAGAGACTCTATCCTATTTATGAAAACTAAATGCTAGCGATCATGCATGCCTTAACCAAATTCAAGCAGTATCTAGTAGGCAATAAATTTGTAGTGAAGACTGATCATAACAATCTCAAGTATTTCCTGGATCAGAAAGACCTCAGTGAGAGACATCAGAAGTGGGTCTCAAATATTCAAGCCTTTGATTTTGACATTGAGTATGTCAAGGGAAAGAGGAATGTTTTAGCAGATGCCTTATCCAGGAGGCCACCAGGGTGTTCGATGATAGACGTTTGTACAGATTGGAAAGCTCATTTGTTGGTGGAGTACTCCAAAAACAAATTTTCTTGTGAGGTGATGGATGGACAGGTGGTTGATGACAAATGTCGAGTTCTTGATGATGTCATTTTCTACAAGGATCGGATCTACTTTGTTCCAGAATATACCCTGAAGGGGAAAATTCTAAATGTGTGTCATGATTCACCTACAACAGGGCATCAGGTGTACTTCAAAACATATAGGCAGATCAGGGAGAGATTATCATGGAAGGGTCTCAAGGATGATGTACTAAAACACATCTGGGAGTACACGACTTGTCACCAGAACAAACTCGAGAAGACACACCCCGAGGGGTTGCTACAGCCTCTACCCATTCTAGAGAAGAAATGGGAGAGAATTTCTATGGATTTAATTACAGGCCTTCCTCAAGTGCATGGCAGGGACTGTATATTTGTGGTGGTAGACAAGATGACCAAATTTTCACATTTATTTTCCATAGCCATGGACTACAGGGCCATATAGGTAGCAGATTTGTTTTTTAGGGAGGTATTCTAGTTGCATGGTTTACCCAGAAAGATAGTCAGTGATAGAGATGGGCACGCTTCATCAGTGCATTTTGGCAGGACATTTTCAGATTGACAGGCATAGAGCTAGCTATGAGTACCAGTTACCATCCACAGACAAATGAACAGACAAATGGATAGACAACGATCGTTAACAAATGGGTGGAGGCTTATCTGAGGAACTATGTGGGTGGGCAGCATCACACATGGGTGAAATGGTTGCACTTGGGAGAGTATTGCTACAACACGCCATACCATATGTCTATCAGGATGTCACCCTTCAGATCATTGTATGGGTGCAATGCACCCTCCTTTGTGGAGACTGTATTTGGAGATAGCAAGGTCCCAGGGGCCAAAGATTGGGTGGAAGAGAGTCAGAGGATTCTGTAGGCAGTGAGGGAGAACTTACAGACAACTCAGAATCAGCAGAAGATCTATGCGGACAGGCAGAGATTCGAGCACAGCTTTGAGGTAGGGGATTTGGTTTTTCTACGATTATATCCATACAGACAGTCCTCCTTGAAGAGGAGCGGAGCAGAGAAGCTGAAACTGAAGTTTTATGAGCCATACAGAGTTATCAGGAGGATAGGTGAGGTGGAATACGAGCTAGAGCTAATGAAGGGTAGCAAGATCCATAACGCATTTCACTTCTCTTTCCTTAAGAAGGTTGTGGGACAACAAATCAAAATTTCATAGGAGTTGTCACCCTTGGATGAGGAGGGCCAGTTGGAGCTAGTGTCGGAGGAGGTGCTTGAAAAGAGAGAGCACAGGTTAAGGAGTAGGGTCATCCGAGAGTGCTTGGTTAGATGGAAGGGTCTTCCAATGGAGGATGCCACATGGGAGAGAGAGAATATTCTGTAGCACCCAAGATTGATGTTGCTTGAGGACAAGCAATCTCGGGAAGGGAGGATTGTGATGTCCTGTTCCCAAGAGTAGGCCAGCAGGGAGTGACTTAGTAGTCTATGTGTTCCTGTAGACTATAGTCAAGCACAAACAGGGAACAAAGAGGAGAAATAAGGGTGAATTGGTGGCTAAACGATGAATTAATCCAAAAAGCATAGGAAAAGTCACTTAATCCTAAGTCAACGGAGAATTGGAACAAAAAGGTGCAAAAGGGGGACTTAATTAATTAATTACTCACCTTAGGAGGAAAAGTGCCTAGCTTAAGTGGGGTCAATGGTGAATTATATCAGGAGGAGTATAAAGGGAGGAATTCGACCTAATTCCTCATTATGCATTATTATGATTTGATGTTGAGATTTCCCACAGGAGGAAAAGATTCGACTTCTACTGTTTTGTGGATTTCTGGAGGAAACCACCAACATTGATTGGTTTCGATGTTGAGAGACACACCCTAGCCCATCAGAGATACCATCCAGGTATTTCACCGTGTTATTCAGGAGTATTTAGTTTGCAGTATTGCGCAGCTCAGCCAGTGAGGGTGCAAGTCAGATAGAGGGTTTGTGTAGCTACACGAGATTAGATCTCAGATTGCAATTTCCTTCTGCCCCAGTTGATATCCAACCATGGCGCATAGATTGAGCCACTTTGCATCAAATTTGTATGGTGGAATACTTCATAGTGCATCATTCATCCATCTAGGGCGCAACTCTTCTGGAAGGACAGTTGCGGTTATAGACAGAGCATCATAGTAGATATGGGGAAACCCTTCCAACCCAATTCTGCATTTGTTGGGGCGAACGTTTTGAGTCCTATATCATCCGATTTCATTGGTGGAATCATTTGGGCACATCCAAAGATCCCAAGAGGTTCACAGACCCCCAGGGGACGAGATTCGGAGCATCATAGGACAGATATGCCATCAGATAGTCACTAGGATCAGTCTAAAGGCCAGGGCACTTCTATTGGGACAGTTTCCAGCTCATTCTGATGGGTATATCCTTCTGGATGAGTTTTCCAGTTTGTAGCGGTTACTGTGCTTCTCCGGGACCGCCGATATTGTAGATCTATCCTGCATGCATCAGATCTGCCTTCATATGGGTATTTTATGTTATTTTCTTGTATTCCAGTGATGATCCATGAGATCTAATTGATGACTATCTTCAAATATTTCCAGTATTTCATTGTATTTCCATGCTTGAATCTCGTAATACATATTATTGAGCAGTTGATGCTTCTTATTTCCGCATGCACCATATATATTGTTTAAACCATAATGTATAACATTCACATGCAACAACCTCAAAACATCTCAAGAACATAAGTAAAACGCCTCCAAAAACCCCTAGAGTATCAGATCTGAAGATAAAACGCATCCAAAAACCCCCAGAGTATCAGATCTGTGAGACAGAACACTAGATCCGTAGTAGATATCCAGATTAGTTGGATCATGGATATTTCATACCTTTTGTGTTAGATTCGACTTATAGGAAAATATGGGTGGATAGCTTCCAATCATCATCTGAAAACTTAGTGTTCAATTGTGAAGATATAAGTATTTCATTCAGACAAGTAAGGATTATTGTTCTCAAGAGATTCGTTTTGGCCCTAGTTTGTAGACATGCTTCACTAATGTAAAGAACCAATAGTGTAGCCTTTTGAAAAACATTTCTTAAGAATGATAAATGTAGATATCCTTTCTAGTTGGTCTCTTTTTATTTTAGTTTATTTGGTAAGTTTTTTATTGTTATGAAAGAACTTTACTTTTCACCACAACCATTTTTATGGGTTTTTTTTTTAATCATGTTTAAGGATTTGATTTTATTCAAGAAACTAATGGAAGACAACATATGGAGTTTGATGTACTCATACATTAGAATGGCCTTGAAAATAGCTTTTGGCGATACCAGTTTGGATGAACCCTTGGGCCTTGTTAGTTACAGATAAGTGTATGCGTCATGTGCAATTGGGTGAGGGTGGCCATATAGCTGAAGGTTATTCTAGTGAAAATGCTTCAAATGATTCTAAAGGAGCTACAAGTATTGTGACAACAACTATAGGGGAGCCTATCACACAACCACAATGTTTAGTTGGTGGTTCGATAAATCTTAGAGGAACACCTTTGCAACAAATGGATCATCAAATTTGTGAAGTTCAACGCAACACCAAGAATTGGGGTGCATAAATTTTATCCATGCTAGATGGAGAAAGGTTGGATGATGGTAGTCAAAGACGCCCAACTCAATATTCAGAATCAAAGTCACACATGAGCCTCTGGCTCTCTCACCATAGACCAACTCTTCTGACACTCCCATTTCCTTCTTTTCTTGTTGGGTATAATTCTAGTTGTTGTCCAATGTTGAAATTTCCTTTGAATTTTCATTTTGTTGATAGCATATGAACTGTTGTTTTTATATTAACATGCATTTGCAGATACCAAGATGACTAGTTGAAGACATTATCTAGCACTCTTTAACTATGGGAGAAAGCTCCACTTGAGCCATATTCCCTTTTGAGTATTCTCCATTTTCCATGTCTAAGTTCCTTCTCTGAATTATATGTTCTTTTTTTCCTTCAATCGTAGAACTATACCTATGGTCACACTTTTGATTTTGTATCATATTTTGTTGTAGGTTTCATATTTTTTTATTTGTCCAAATATAAATCTACTACTTTTTGTATCAATTTTTTTTCCAGCAATTGAGTACTGGTAGGTTCTGTTGTAAATGGTGTACTTTGGTTGTTTTATTTTGACAAATGTGTAACTTACTAGAGCATGCTTCATGTATATATGTTTATGTAACAATTGTTCTATGTTTGGCATTGTTAGATATAATGGTCATAACTAGGGATTAAATGTACTTTAGACAATTATGAAAGACTTCGTTGGTGACAATAAAGTGATGGAATCGTCACTTAATAAATGTATTCATTAAAAGATTAGGTATATGAGAGTTACACAACTACTTTCTCTCCTACTATTTATTGAGACATTACAACACTCAATATGAATGAATCATCTGGATTCACCCAATTATGTAAAAACACATCAAATCTTTAAAGTCATCCATGAGCTACTTATATCACAAAATCATTCAAAATCGGTTCAAATTAACGGAGTTTCTTGACAGAATCTAGTGCCAATTAGAAGATAAATTAGATGGCTTCATTCTGAAATTAAAAGATATTGAGGCATGACCATGATTTGTTCGAGTTACTTCACATACACCTAGGATTTCTTTTTCCTAATATTTTTCCTTGTTTATTAGTCATAATTAGTCATTATCTAGTCTCCTATATTTTAGGGGAGAATATTCCACTTGGAGAATATTCTCTTCAGTTGACACTTCAGTTTGACTAGTTGAGTTGAGTCTAGATGCTGCATTGGTTTTGTCACCATGCAACATTGGGATCATCACCATGCTAATGCACAATTACCTTGGTTTCATCACCATATTGGTGCATTACCCTTGATTCCTTGATCTACTCCTCACTACACTCTATTTCAGTCAGTTAACTAAAGATAGATTGACTAGTTAACTCAGCTAGGTGGTAGTTCACTCTCGTAACTGTCTAAGAGACTAGATTAGGTGGCAGTTTACTCTCATAACTGTTGGTGTGTGTCCAGATCACTCTAGACCACCATTATGGCTCATTAGTTACTCATGTATCCCATATCTATTGTAAATTATTCACTCTTTGAGTGTGGAAAACAGTTAATGAGAATTTTTTCATTCTTTCTCTCCTTCTTCTTTATCCTATTCTCTCTGCAAATGTGTATATTATTGTTTATCTAGATCTATTATGTGCAGGTTCAACACATTTACATGGTATCAGAGCCGGTGGACTGCTAAGCAAAAGCTGCACCAAATTATTTTTGCAGGTACTGAAAATTGAAGAACGCAGAAAAGATGGAATTTATGTTTTACTCACCGATAATACTTCTCACGTCTCATAATTATTTGGAGTGGAATCCAAATATTCTACTTCTTCTCATAAGTAGAGGCTTATACCAAATAACCATGGCAATGAAAGTAGATCCTGATTCCGCCGATGAGAAAAATGACTTTCTCATTAGACAAGAAATGGCCATAAGATTTATCTTCTTATCTATTTCTCTAGAAATTCTCCATCAAGTATATGATGACTCACAAGAATAAACTCCAAATGAATTATGGACCCGATTGGAGGTTCTATTCAGGAATAAAGAAGATTGTGAATATTTCATGCAAGAGGTTGAACAGATAGAGCCAGAAGAGAAGCCATCAAAAGATCAAGCTTTTTATTATGAAGAGTCTTCTACAAAAGTTTTTGCATAAATTTGTATTCCATTAATTGAAGATGATGTCTAATCCATTTCAGTTTTGTTTTCTGAATTTCATGTGGAAGATAAAATCTCAAGAGACAAAAAGGGAGTCGCGCACATTAGACTCAATTATGATATTTTCTAAGCAACATTTGCAGAAACAAATTGGATATTTGAATTCCTCTCGGGAAAATATCCAATTTCAAAAAAACAATCATCCAAAACGGAGTCCGGGAAGTGAAGTTATGATCATTTAAAATCAACAAAATTTCAGCATTTTTCCGTAAACGGCCACACAGTTTTCAAAGTTTTATCCAAACTTTATTTGGATCTTCTTCATTACAAGAAGAGAAAGTGGATATGTGTGGACATCTCAATGGTGCATATACTTCATCAAGTCCGTGCAGACATCTACATCTTCAACAAAATATTCAACGAGTACAAACTTGCACAATTGTGAGGTCTTCTTGGAGTGAAGGACAAGGTTGCTTAGCAACTGCTTTTTGTTCCTTCACATTTATTTTTTATGCATTGTAATTTGAGGGTGGGGTTTTCCCATGAGGTTTTCCCTCTTTCCTCACTTTATTTTAGCATATCTTTTGTATTTGGGTACCTAACATGGCCTCGTTGCCAGGACCCATTCTTTATTTTCACCATAGTGATGTTCAGAGGGGATGTTGGAGTTACTTCACACACACCTAGGATTTATTTTTCCTAAGTTTTTTCCTTGTTTATTAGTCATAATTAGTCATTATCCAGTTTCCTATATTTTAGGGGAGAATATTCCACCTGGAGAATATTCTCTTCAACTGACACTTCAGTTTGACTAGTTGAGTTGAGTCTAGATGCTACATTGGTTTTGTCACCATGCAACATTGGGATCATCACCATGCTAATGCGCAATTACCTGGGTTTCATCACCATATTGATACATTACCCTTGATTCCTTGATCTACTCCTCACTACACTATGTTTCAGTCAGTTAACTGAAGATTGATTGACTAGTTAACTCAGCTAGGTGGCAATTCACTCTCGTAACTGCCTGAGAGACTAGACTAGGTGGCAGTTTACTCCCGTAATTGTTGCTGTGTGTCCATATCACTCTAGACCGCCACTATGGCTCATTAGTTACTCATCTATCCTATATCTATTGTAAATTATTCACTCTTTGAGTGTGGAAAATGGTTAATGAGAATTCTTTCATTCTTTCTCTGCTTCTTCTTCTTTCTCCTATTCTCTCTACAAATGTGTGTATTATTGTTTAGCTAGATCTATTATGTGCAGATTCAACACATTTGCATGATCATCTTCTGAACAGTTCTGGAGATGGAGTTAATGTGTTTATGATGTACAATATGTTGAAATTTTATTTCATTTTTAAATCAATAAATCTTTTCTCAATTGAAGAAACATGGAACATTTCATGTTTTTTCCTTGCTTTGTATTTATATCTTAGTGCTTCCATTTGGTAAAAAAAGTTGTCTGTTGTTGTAACTTGTCGTTTTATCTTTAGGTTTTCTTTGGTAATTTGGCTACCTTACTTTGTGATCTAATGTTTTAAACAACTCAATTTTTCTTGATTTTCATTTCCATATGCTTCACTAATAATTGTCATTTTCTGTCAATAAAGTTGGTTGTCGTTGATTAGAAAAGAAAAAAAGTTTATTTCAGGAAAAAAATATTTGTTGAGTTTTGGTTGTGAATAAATAAAGGAAAAGGATTTATTTTCAAGATGTGGTTAAATTTTATACAGATGTGGAGAGATGGGGTCCTCTAGTAGAGTATGAATGGTGGATAGCAGCAGGAGAGCTTCATGAAAGATTTTATAATTCCGTGAAAGATACACCAAAATTTTTAAAAGATTTTATAATTATGTGAAAATTTGCCACAATTTTACAAGATTTTATAATTTCGTGAAAGATTCGCCCAAATTTTACAAGATTATATAATTTGGTGAAAGATTCACCAAAAAATTATATATGCATATTATGTTATTGATAAAATAGCCTTCACACTTTCCCATGTCTCATGGGGATTCACCCATTTATTATACATATAAATTTAGGGAGGGTTCTTAAAATTTTCCCTGATAACCATCGAGGAATGTAGTAATTTAAAAAAAGTTAACCAAGATGAACATCATAATGTGACATAACCATTAAGGAATGTCGTAATCCAACATAATCCTTGATGAACATTGCAATGTGACATAGCCATGAAGGTTGTCACAATCCAACATAACCCTTAAGGAATGTCACAATGCCACATAGCCCTTAAGGAATGTCAAGTTGTGACATAGCCATTAAGGAACATAGTAAGTTGACATAAGTCAATCAAGATGAAAATTCAACCATTCACTTGTTTCTTGCCCATCCAAGGGCCCAAATGCACAATTTATTTAAGAATGGCCTTCAAATATGCTCAACTACAATTAACCATAATCAAACATGATCAGCCAAAGTCAACCATGGTTAAATTAAGTCGACCATGGTTAAACATGCTCTATCAAAATCAACCATAGTGAAACATCGTCTACCATTGTCAAACATGGTCAACCATAGTCACCTTTATTTAATTATAGTCAACCATGCTCAAACATAGTCAACCATATTAAAGATGGCCAACCATGGTTAACAATGATCCGACATAATCAACCATGCTCATGACATCATTAACCATAATCAAACATTGTGAACCATAATCGACTATTGTAACAAATGGTTAACCATAATCAATTATCGTTAAACATTGTCAAATATACTAAACTAAGGTCAAACACGGTCAAACATAGTCAACCATGGTCAACTATAGTCAACCATGGTTAATTATAGTCAAACATGGTCAATTATGTTCAACCATAGTCAACCATGGTTAAACATGGTAAACCATGGCCAAACATTATCAACCATAGTTAATCATAGTCAAATGTCGTTAACCAAGGTCAACCATGTCCAACCATAGTCAAGCATTTCAAACATGGTCAACCATCATTAACCATAGTCAAGCCTGGTCAACTATAAGCAACCATGGCTAAGCAAAGTCAACCAAAATAAAATATGAATCACCAAGGTCAACATAATCAACCATAGTCAAACATATCAATGATAGCTAACCATTGTCAACCAAATTCAAGTATACACCAAATTGGTGTATGAGACCGCCTCCGCCCAACGATCTGACTGATAAAGTCTATGGAGTTATACATACCCTACCCCCCTCTGTATTTAAACTTGTGATCTCTTAGGAGGAAACACATGTTCTTAACCATTAGGCCCACTCAAGTTGTGAATTAATATGACCTATGTAGATAAATAATTATGTCAATAACATTTTTTATTTAATTATTTTTAATAGATTATAAATAATCATATATAATCAAATATATATTTGACTATATTATATTTATATTCTTATTAAAACATAATAATATTATATGATAAAAAATAAAAATAAATTAAAAAATTCCATGAAAAAATACATATCAAGGAAAAACTTATAAAGTACTATACTTCATTTTAAGAATAATATCCAAAGTAAATACAAATAATAAATTTTATAATCATTAATCTCAACCACTAGAGATACTATATGTTCAACTATATAATAAACTATACCATAATATAAACATACTATATGTTCAACTATATAATAAACTATAACATAATATAGACATATTATATAATAAACTATTTTTTTTTTTGTAAGTAAGAAGTATCATATATTAAGAACCTTCTAAAACTGAGTCAGAGTTACAAAATGCAATGATAGTCGTGTTGTAATAACTGGATTGCCCCAATAGAGGGGAAACCAGTCCAGCCAGCAAATAAGTTCAGCATAAGTAATAAGATAGGCTAAGAAAGTGGTCCTATATAGACTGTTCATCAACTGAAACTAGCCAGAGGTTGAAAAGACATAATAAAACACTACAGACTTAGACACCTGGTGGATAGCCCGGCCATGTGGCGTGGAGGTCCTCTATCCAGGGCTCCTCCTCGATATATGTCACCTCGTCTGTCCATTGCCGGTCAACTTGCACTTCGCCCATGATTCCATCAGCCTTGTAGTAGCATTTTGCATCAGTATCCCTGCCGACTCCTTCTCTGCTACATTGCATCCTTGCACGCCTTGCGCCCATGCCGTCTCGGAAGAACATTGTGGCCTGTCATGTCCAACACCTAGAGTTGCTCTAGGATCCTCCGTGGGGGTCGCTTCTGCCGAGTCCGAGGAGAAAGCTGCTTGCATGGAGGAAAGCGTCTGAAGAAAGACCTCCACCTTCTCATCAGTTGCTTGTAAGCAGAACTGGAGATCCGCCACTCCTTGGCGGAGCTCAAAAACTAGGTTGTAAAGGATGGCGAGGTTGTCTTTAAACTGCACGTTGTTGAGAGGATCAGCACCCTCATGCGTGCAATGCGGAGGGGGCTCACCGCTTGGGCTTCTCGGATGGTCAAGGGTCGGTGTGGGGGCAGTGAAAGCCTTCGGAGGGTGCAGGAAGGAGCTCGCCAGCTGGGGAATTATCGCCAAACAGCCCAATTGCAGGTTCGGCGGATCATGAAGGGGAGTCAAGAGATGCTCTGACTGAAGCGGGGGAGAGGAGCCTACGGAAGGTGAGTCGGGGGGGGAGACCGAGGGCCGGTGAGGCTTCCAGGGAGATCCCCTTCGCGGCCTTCCTCTGGGACGCGGCATAGGGAGGAAGTGGTTACTAGCCCACGAGAACAAATACACTATGCAGTGGTGTGTGACCTGGGGGCGAGCAGAGGTTGCATGGAACCAGAGAATTCTATCTGGATTGAGCCCTAGCTGCTATGGCTGCAGAGGGGAGGGTCCTTCAGCGTGCAAACGGAGACGGGAAATAACCATTGCTGCACAAGCCAAACGACGACGCGGATATGGAGAGGGGGAGTGCATAAATGCGCCCTCTAATTACCGTAATGGCCATTTAATCTGATGGGAAGGTGACGGGCTGTGGCACGAACCCGTCACGTGGCTCTGTGCCATGGTGGCTGATGTCGTCCCTCTCTGTTCGCCACGTACTCCGCACTAACACCCCATCCAGGGCATATTATATAATAAACTATATCAACTATATAATAAACAAAATATTTCAATATATATTTTAAATAAGTTGGATAACATGGGTCATGTGAGTAAGTTCCGGCCGTGAAATATATATATATATATATATATATAAGTTAAATTTTCTAAATTTATAGATAAGTGTTTTTTACATTTTAATAAAAGGTAGATTTGTAGTTCTTTTTATGGTTAATATGAAGTTGAAATATATTATTACAAAAATATTTGCATACTCATTTTAAGTAAAATATTTCAATATCAACTTTATATATAAATAACATATTTCAATAACTATAGTCTAAAAGTTATAGGTTTTAGTCTTTTTATCTGACTAGAGATTGTTGAATCTACATATTTGAATGATTAATTATATATAAAATTGTGATTTTATGCAAATTCATGTGGCCAATTCCAAAAAAAAATGATTAAAACCTACACCAATGAGACAACTCCTATTTCAATATGCTCCACTTATAGAAAAATTGGTTATGAAGTATACTGTTAAGATACATAGTTTAAGATACATGATAATAATATTGTACAATATTATTGAAAGTTAAAATATTCTAATGTTTTTTTAATGAAAATGATGTATTTAATGATAATGATGCAATACCTAAAGAGATGCGTAACAAGTTAAAATATTCTAAATTTTTTTTTAATGATAATGATGTAATAGCCGGTGTATTATTTACATTTGGAATTTAAGTGGGGGATGAATCCACCAATAAAAGCGTCATAATTCGATGTATCTTGCCGTTTAATTGTCTTATTCAGATTAAAGTATTGAGAATCGCCTTTAAATGGAACCATACATGTGAAACCCTGGTTAGCTCAGTATCTGGAATTTCAATGGAAACATTCATTATGAAGCGTACATGTGAAACACTGGTTGGCTCATTATCTGGAATTTCATTAGCGGAGGATGATGTCATGGATGATGAGTCGCCTTTAAATGGAAACATTCAATGTTATGAAGCGTACATGTGAAACCCTGGTTAACTCAGTATCTGGAATTTCATTAGTGGAAGATGATGAATTGCCTTTAAATGTAACCACTCAGTGTAATGAAGCTTACATGTGAAACCCCAGTGTGTCCATGATGTTTCTCAAAACATGGCCGCTGCGCCACGCTTTGCTCTTCATTCTTTCGACATACGTTGCGGTGGATCTTATGGTTAAGCACAGGGACGACCCTAACGTTACCCATATTTCCTCCCAGCAATGGGAAGGGGAACAAACAGAAGAATGGCCGGGGCAAGCGGAAGTATGCAGCAGAAGAGAAGGATATCTGGAGATCGGCGATGTTCATGAGCTTCGTTATAAGTCGAGAATGAAGGAGGGGGAGAATCCTTGGCATCAGATGAAGTGGGTTGGAGAAATCGCGCCGTGCCGCGTGAAAGGACATCTCATAGATAAGTTGGACGACTGGAGAAATTTCCGAAGGGGATTCGCCCTCGGATTCACTCCAAACGTGGAGGACAAAACGCATCTCCTTCCATGGATTTTGGCTTCCAAGATCGATCTCAACCAGAGAGAGCGCCGGGTTCTTCTGGATCTGGGCGCCAGCTACTTCAACACCAGTGTCACTTGGTTCATGCGCATGTACCCCTGCGACTTCACCGAGATTCATGCTTTCGAATCCAACGCCCAGCTGCTGCAGAAGCCTTCTCGCGGATTCGACGAAGAAGCAAACTCAGTAGAGGGCAACCCTTGGTCTTATATGACGAAGGTCACACCGGAGGCCCCCCGGTGGATGCTGGATCGAATCAATATATATCATAAACTGGTGGGTGATGAAGATGATATTGGCAACAACGCTATCAATATTACCAGATTTATCAAAGAAGAACTGCAATTGAAGCCAACGGATACAGTGGTCGTAAAGATGGACATCGAGGGAAGCGAGTGGCCCGTTCTGAGGAGATGGATTAATGATCCCGACATGCCCAAGATTATCGACGAGCTCTTCGTTGAGGTTCATTACAACCATCCATCCATGGCTATGTGGGACTGGGGAAACTTCGGCGACATTACAAAGCAGAATGCAAAGGAGATGCTGGGAGATTTAAGATGGCACGGCTTCTTCGCCCACTTTTGGACTTAGGAGTTTCTTCTTCATATCACTATCAACAATAGTCATCCATTTTACCTATTTAGTATATCATTTCAATCAAGTTAGGTTGTATTTGCTTTTATATCACTATCAACAATAGTCATCCATTTTACTTTTTGGAGAATGCTTCTTTTTTTTTCTATTTTATTTTCTAAATGGCTTTTATTTTTATTATAGTTGTAGTGCTTGAAAAGATACTTATAAATAATGATCTTAAAATAACATCCAAAAATAAGAAATGATAATCTCTTAAATATACTATCAGTTTAATTGAAGTGATGGTATGTCATACATAATGAATAATAATCTTTCATTCTTAAAAATTATTCATTTTAAAAAACCACTATATGAGAATAATTTTTTATTATTTGTTAATGATAATTTTTTTTTTATATAAATTTAATAATATGATATAGTTTATTTTAATATTAATAGACCATTAACCCCGGATGGGGTGACACGCTGCAGCTCCTCGACACCTGGCTCAGCACTAAGTCATAGCATAAACGTTGATGGCCACCACCCTCCCGCCCTGCATTTACGATGGTAGACGGCCATAACAGCCAATATACGGTGGAGGGACACCTCCCTCGCGCGAACACTCTCACTCACAACGCACTCAGCATGCCAGGGTTTATGGATAGCCAGGTGAATCCAGCCTTTGGCAATTTGTTTTTTCGAGCGCCGGGACAGAGTTGGTCTGCTCTCGCTTCGGCGCTCCCCTTCGTCTGGGAGCTCTGGTGCAGCTCTATTTCCTTCTCGTCCTGGCCTACTCTCATATCGTTGCATCCTCACTGTATTGTTATATATTCCTCGGCAATTATGACCAGGAAGCGGGGCAGGCCTCGTCGTGGCTCGGCCTGGTACACCCACAAAGCGCAGCGGTAAAGGAAGGAGAAGTTGGAGCGCGCTTTGTCGTTGGCGACCTCCATCCTCCGAAAGAAGGCTCGAGCTGACCAATTGGCTCTGCATGCCATCATTGCAGAGACTGGGGCCGGATGTAGCAGTGAAACCACGACAATTAAGTCTGAAAACAGGGTGGAGGATGGTGTTGCGGATGCGTTCCCCACCTATTACGTGGAAGAAATATCGTTCATGGAGGAATTGGCGACCACCCTGGAACCCCAAGCCATGGAGGTGAACCACCAGAATGGAAGCGGTCCTAAAATTGAACTGGCAGATGACATCCCTGGGTGCATTGTCAAGGAAATTCTGTGGCCGGGTGACTACAGCCCCACCAGCCATGCTATGCAGGCAACGTTCGAGGAAGAAACTCGGGACAAAGCTAGAGCCGAAGAGAACACAGACGAGAACAGCCCAGCGAGGAAGGAGGAAGCGGCTGGTGCAGAACTGATGGAGCTCGAAGCCGGAGATGGAGCGACCGTGGAAATGAGGGATGTAATCCTCGACGACGTGGGTAATGGCTTGCATGGTACTTTCCTCCGTGCAGAGCATATGGCTCTGGTGTTCGAACTCCGAGGCCACATGGCAGACCTAGAGCACAAAGCCCTTCTCATGGGCCAGCGTCTGGACCTTCTCCTTGACGTGTACTCCAATGCTCCAGCAAAGAGGAAATGCTCTCTCTATGCGCAGGCATTCGCCATCCCAGCTGGGTCCACGTGGCAGACAAGCAAGGGCGACGGGTCACCAGGTATCTAGGTCTTCTATGCTATTTTGTTTCTTTGTTTTATCTTGCTACTGTTACATGTTCACTTGGACTATAGCCATCTGTCCTGGTTTCCTCCGGGCAGGACAGAGGGCAAAACAGTTCTCCACACCATGCTGGTTTCCGGTAAAACGACAACATTTTTGGTGGCTTACACCTATATCTCTGTACATTTTTTCAAGGTTTCTTCGATAACTTAATATAGCAGGTTCCACCTTTTTTATTTAAAAAAAAATATATTAATAGACCATTAATAAAAATATAATATAAATATTTAAAAAATTCATAAAAAAATATAGGATAGATTTTAAAGATTAAATAATGTTAATGATTATTATGATTAATCTCCAAAGATATTAATGATGTCACATTGATAAAAATAAAAGTTGTTTGATGTTTTCTATGTATCCATGTCATGCATTTGGGTATACATTGGGCTACCCAAGTTAGTAAGCTATGCACTGCAAAACTCCAATATTATGTGTACACATCAACATTCCCATTGCTATTTGGTGGGTATCTTTTAGTCTTCTAGATGGGTTGAACTTGAAAGTTACATAAAGAGTGATAAAACAAATCAACTTGCTAAACTTTGTAGTGGGTTTCTAAACAAGCAATATAAGTCCTAGTGATCATCATATTTTAAATCACTAATGGATTGATTTTTTGCATAACATTGGAAATTACAAAGCTCTTCTCAAGTTCAAGGGTTTCAACGACCCTCTTGAAGGCATTGAAGCTCTTATCTTTTTTTAGAAGAGTAATCCATAGGTCCCAATCTCATTTTTCTAGAAGAGGAGGAAAATGCATAACTTTGGGAAGGAAGTGGTTCCAAGTTCAAACCTTTGTCTTCTTTGGACATTGAATGCTAGTTTCAATAAGAAAAAGAGGTCATTTGAAAATAATAATAATAATAATAAATAACAAAAAATTAATTCCGGCTCAATAGGACTTATCTCAAGTGATGGGACACCATAACCATTGTGTTAACCTTAAACATGTTGATGAATTGTTCTAACAATTAATTTTCATTAGCAGAATAAATGCTAGATAAATGGTAGGAGATCATATTCTTCTAATTTGTAATTCTATCATTTTGACAGTTTTTGTTTATGGACTTTGAACATGTCTCAAAAAACAATTTCCATAACATCTCCATATATAAATATGCCACTAGCATAAATATATATAATCAATGTAATTTTTCAAAGATGAAGAAACATAAATGAAATTTAGATGTGAATTTTTATGTGGTTTAGGTAACCAAAAATTCTCCTTTAAAATAATCCCTTCTACATAGAATATTTTTGAAGAATAAAATGGTATGAGGGAATTATGGTATGTAGCTAGTTCCTTCTAAACTTTAGTCTCAATCAATATAGATTAATCTTAATTTCTATCATGAAACAATAGAAATTTACATTGATTCTTTATATATATATATGTCATGTGTCAATTTCATGTTGAACATTGAAAAAATTAGGTAGGAGATCATATTCTTCTAATTTGTAATTCTATCATTTTGACAGTTTTTGTTTATGGACTTTGAACATGTCTCAATTTTTTTTTTCCATAACATCTCCATATATAAATATGCCACTAGCATAAATATATATAATCAATGTAATTTTTCAAAGATGAAGAAACATAAATGAAATTTAGATGTGAATTTTTATGTGGTTTAGGTAACCAAAAATTCTCCTTTAAAATAATCCCTTCTACATAGAATATTTTTGAAGAATAAAATGGTATGAGGGAATTATGCTATGTAGCTAGTTCCTTCTAAACTTTAGTCTCAATCAATATAGATTAATCTTAATTTCTATCATGAAACAATAGAAATTTACATTGATTCTTTATATATATATGTCATGTGTCAATTTCATGTTGAACATTGAAAAAATTACATATGACTATAAAAAAAAATCTTTGTAAATTCTTTAATTTATTTCAATTTACTAATTAAAAATTTTCTAAATTTAAATATTTTAAAAAATCAAATTTTAATTAAAAATAATATCTTAATCATTTTAAATATTTAATAAATTAAATTTAAATTAATATTATTTAAATTACTTTTAATTTATAATTAAAATTAAAATATTTTTATGTGTTATTTTAAATAATATTAAATATCACACATTCTATGCGAAATTTTCTTTGAACTTTCAATTGGAAAATTAATACAATTTTATTCATTTAAGCCTTCTACTAGCAATACTTTCTCATTACAATTACTTTCGCTAAGTCCGGACGACAAAATACTTTCTCATTACAATTACTTTCGCCTAAGTCGGGATGACAAACGTTTCGTTTTGTCATTTAAAGTGATCAAATTTTGATATGGAGTTTGTATTTTTATATTTAATAAATTAAATTTAAATTAATATTATTAAATATTAATTTTAATTTATAATTATATTAAAGATTACAGTATATATGTTTTTTCTGATTTAAAATATATAATACAAATATTATATGTAATTAGATATTTGTTATTTTTATAAAAAATATTAATAATTAAATAATCAAACTTTATCACATATATTAATAATTTAAAAAATTGATGTAGTCAAACTTTATCACATATAGTTTAAAAAATAATTTATAATTATTATATTTAGGTCAAGTTATTATAAATTGGTTTTTTTTAATAAAATAATTTTGTAAGAAATAGATGAGGTTTTCTTAAAAAAAAATTATACTTTATCATATATAGTTTAAAGAATAATTTATAATTTAAAAAATAATTTATAATTATTATATTTAAGTCCAGTTATTATAAATGGTTTTTTTGGTACTCTTTTTATAAGAAGTAAAATAATTATTACTTCTTAAAATAATTTTATAAGAAGTAAATGAGGTTTTCTTTTACTAAAACTTCTAAGAGATTCAAATGATTAAAAAAAAATTATGATATAGAGTTTTATGTATAATTAAATCATGTTTTTACAAGTATTGCCTAATCCAGTTAAATTATAAAAACTCTATTAAAAATGTAACGACATAAAAAAAACTAAAAAACAGACATTCAATTCTGTCAAATTTAAAAAATATATATACCAAAATAACATTAAAAATGAGAGGTTCGCAGGGGTGTAGACGGACTAGAAGTTAGACCCCGAGGACCGCCCAAGTTACCTATTCCGCCAGCATAAAAAAAAATAACATTCATGACTCCAATCACATTTGGGGAATGATGGCTAAGAATATGCCATTCAAAGAGGGAAAGGCCTCCAGTTGTTCATAAAATCCGCCCACAGTTGGATATAATTTAAAATAAAAACTTTGAGATGATTAAGAAATGACAGCGTTCTCCATAATTATCCAGGCCTACGCATTACACCTTCCACCAATTTGTCCACTTGCTGAGATTTGAATATAATGCATGATTCATTAAATGGCTTCGTATCTGCTTTTATATTTATAGACACTTTGAATCATCGCTTTCCATCTACTTTACTTTTCCTTTATAGACATTGAATCAAGGAATTTGAATAATTTCCTTGATAATATACTTTTCCTCTATAGATTTTGAATTAAGGAATTTGGATCATTTCATCGAGAATAATGCCGTTATTTTTTTTATCCTCGTCTTTTATTTACTTTTTCTTTATAGATTTTGAATCAAGGAATTTGAATAATTTTTCTGAAAATACTGTTCATTATCTTCTTTTTCATTTATAGACACTTTGAATCATGATTGTTTATCTATTTTTTTTTATAAACTTTTGATTAAAGAATTTTAATAATTTTTTTGAAAATATTGTAATTATGTTGTTAAATTTATATACAAATTATGTATTGCAATTTTCACATTTCCATCACAATTTGTTATAATTTAAATACAATACATGATTAATTAAATAGCTACACATCTATTATTACTTTTTTATAGAATTTGAATCATTTACTTGAAAATATTTTTTTTTATAAACTTTAATACTTTTCTTGAAAATATTATTATCATTTTGTTAAATTTATGCACCCGTCATTTTCACACTTTCCACGCATTTGCCATCTTGGTGTAATTTGAATACAAAACATGATTCATTGAATGGCTTCCCCTCTACTTTTCCATCTATAAAAACTTTGAATCATGGCTTTCCATCTAATTTTCCTTTAAATACTTTGAATCATTTCCTTGAGAATATTGTCCATCGTCATTTTTGGGATGGTATAAAGGGATGCAATTAAAATGTATATTATTAAAATATTTTTGTATAATTGAAAATAAAATATATTAGATCATTTTCTTGAATGATGTAAATTGATATAATTAAAATGTATAATATTAAAATATTTTATAAAATGAAAAATAAAATATATTTTAAGTTTTATTAATATTTATTTTGTTTTTTAAATATTTATAAAATATAAAATAAAATATATATTTTCATTTAAATTTCTATGTAATTTTATAATATATTAAGATAATATTACATAATATATATAATTTTGTTGAAGTATTTTTTTGTTTATAGTGGTATATTTCACATTTAGGTAAAAATGACTTACCTCCACACTATTAGACCTAATTTCAAAATGTGTTTGATATCCAAGTATAACATCATATTTAACATTTGATGTGACAATGTTATCTAGAAAGGATGTGTTTGCATCACTCATCATAGTGTTAGAAGCAATAATCTCATTCCTGGTAATAAAATTTTCAAAAGGAGTAATATTTATCAACCTTCTTAACAAATTTCTAACCCCATAAAAAACATTATTCCTAATCATGGTTGATCTTATTAAAAGGTCAAGCAAATTTGGTGTAGTACTCCATCTTGAAGAAATACTAATCTTCAAAATATGTTGGATTGGTTACATTTTGTAAGAAATAATGTGTTTTATTAAAAATCATCGAAATATGGTTTTCAAATTCTTACCTATGAATATTTTGAGGGCATTCTTCTCAAGGACATAGACCCTCTGTAGATCCTTACCAACCTTATTCTCCATGGCTTTGTTCAACATACATTTCTTGAACACAATCTTCAAATCCTGAATGGCCACAATGGTTTTGCTAGTATCTCCATTGTAAGATTTCCCCACCTAACTTCTTAGATAAATTTGGGTTTGTATCATTGGGTTTTCAAAGTTACTAAAGGGCTTAAGAAACATGTATTTTATCCTAACCCTAATGAACTCAAGCTAGCTTCCTCTATGTAATAAAACCTTAATCATTAGACCTTCTAGAACTTATTAAATTCCTCCCCTTATTTAGCTCTATCTTATGACACATTAGCATTCTCCTTCTCCCATAGCTATAGACATATATGTAGCATGAAAGGGTTTGAGTGAACCATTATCCTCTTTATGGTGATCTCAAACTACCTATGACTGAGCACCCTTGCTACTACCCTTGGAACCAATTTTCCTCTATGGATAGCTTTCATATTTAACAATAGTCAAACAATGGTATAACTAAACCTAGTGATGGTGCAACAAATTCTAGAGATAGGAATCATGAACACCATTATCAGAACAATGGATGAAGAATCCAAGCAGTGAAGAAGAGGCATCGTGGAATGGTGGTCGTAGACATGTGAAGATTCAATGATGACACATGGAAAGCATTAGAATCCAAAAAAAATAACATGTACATAGGAATTCAAACAAAAATACAACAACCATGGAAACCATGCTTGTTGTAGATACATCATAGAAGGAAATAACTAATGCCTCTCCATATGAGGG
>ML810245.1:0-11625 GCA_009831015.1 Picea engelmannii
AGGAATGTTGTCCACTAGATGAGTGATGGTGATTGGTTCTTCCAAGAGGGAAGGCTCAAACAACTTTAAGTTATTTACATTAATGACATTATGGATTCCCAGTTGTGGTGGCAGATCCAACCTATATGCATTTTCTCCAATCTTGTCGAGTATTGTATATGGACCATATCTGATTGGCAGAATCTTGTGATGGTGGCCTTTGAAGTGATTCTTATCCAAGTGTAACCAGAGTTGATCCCCTGGTTGAAAGGCCATGAAGGTTCTTTGTTTTTCATGGCGCTTCTTGGCATGATCTTGGGCTACTTTGAGTGCTGATGTGACTGCACTATGGCGTTGTGAAATTTTTTGGAGAGATTGTTGAGTTGACAGTTGTTCCTACTGTTGATGGAAGGTACCTTGAGGAGCCCAAGTGAGTGGAAGTTCGGTTGGAGATGCTGGTTGGAAGCCCAAGAAAACTTCAAAAGGTGAAAATCCTATAGAAGAATGTGTTGCCTTGTTGTAGCTATGCTAGAGAATGTGTAAGTAATTGCCCCATTGTTTGTTATGCCCAAAGTGAGTTCAGAGAGAATGCACCAAGACTCTATTGGAAACCTCTGTTTGGCCATCCGTTTGAGGATGGAATGCAGCAGAAAACTTGATATGGAAACCCAGTAATACCCATATGGTCTTCCAAAATGCACTGAGGAACCGTGAATCTATATCTGAGATGATACTGCTTGGGAGGCTAAAATGGGACCAGACATGAAGAAAATAGAGTTTTTTTGTTTGCGCTACTATATTAGCCTTTGTGCATGGGATAAAAAGTGACATTTTGCTGAAGTGGAATACCACTACCCAGATTGCATCATGTTTCTTTTGGGTTGTTGGAAGTCCACTTAGGAAGTCCACTGAGATTGACTCCCAAGGCCGAGAAGGAAGCAAAAATGGTTGATACAACCCATGCTTCTGGTTGGATGGCTTGGATTGTGAGCATAAGGCACAAACTATGATAAATTTTTCAAGTTGAGGCTGCATGGAAGGACAATGAAAATGGTGTTGCAAATGTTGGGTGGTATTTGTGGTCAAGAATTGGCCCCCATAGGCTGAGGCATGTGCTTCCCTAATGAGTAAGAGGTGGTCTTCTAAGTGTGGAATGAATAGCAAATTCAACTTATATAGCCACCCATCCTGAATAATGTAGTCTAGGAAAGGGGTCTAATTGATCACTGTGGGGCTTTGAAAATCTTCCCAAATCTCTCGAAAGTCGCTGTTAGTAGCATATTGATCTTTCCATGTGTCATAAGTAGCAAATCGTACTTATAGAATGGAAAGAACTGGAGTGGGAGGTCGAATTAGAAAATAAACCATTTTATTAGAAGTGCCTTTCTTGTGTCTGATGATAAGTGAAGTTGTTGAATGTAGGAGGCCCATTTAAAGTGACTTTGTTCCTGAATCTTTGATTGAGATTTGATGAAAATCAAAGGGTGGTGGTCGGTATGCAGATTGGTTTCTTTACCCAACAAATAATGCCTCCATTGTTTGAGTTCTTGCACTAGACTATAAAATTCCTTGTCATAGGTAGTATAATTTTTCTTTGCCTTGGACAAGGTTTCAGAGTGGTAAGAAATGGGGTGTCCTCCCTGTTTAAGTACAACACCAATAGCATATTGTGAGGCATCAGACTCAATCTCAAAGGGTTGAGAGAGGTCTAGTAGATGTAAAACAAGGGATGAGAAGAGGGCGTCTTTGAGCTAAGCAAAGTGAGTAGTTTCTTCTTTGGTCCAGATGAATGTAGAAGATATATTTGAGAGCTGACGCAAAGGTCGAGAAAGATTTGAAAAAGAGGGAATGAACTTATGATATAAATTGATGCCACCCAAAAAGATTTTCAACTCCTTAGCTGAAGAAGGTAGAGGCCATTGTTTCAATGCTTGGATGCGAGCTTGATCTGGTTGAATACCCTTTGAGCAGACCTTAAATCCGAGATAGGGGACTAAAGTCTGACCAAAATATGATTTCTTCTCTTTGACTTGCAACTTGTGTTCTTGGAGAATTTGGAGAACTTGTCGGACATGTTGCATGTGAGTGTCCCATGTCCAACTGAAGATGAGAATGTCATATAAGTATATGACCACAAATAGACCCAAATGTGCTTTGAATATGTCATTGATGAGCCTCGTGAAAGTGGCTAGGGAGTTTGTGAGACCGAAAGGCATGAATTTCCACTCAAAAAAACCAAATTTGGTATTCAATGTTGTTTTCCAAACATCATCTGGGTTCATTCGAACTTGATGGTATCCGACTGTCAAATCCAATTTAGTAAACCACTTAGCTCCTTGGAGGGTGTCAAGTAGTTCCTCAATCCGGGGAAGGGGGTAACTGTTTTTTATTGTGTCTTTGTTGAAGGCTCAATAATCAGTGACAAGGTGCATTTCTGAGGTATCTCGTTTAGGGTTGACAAAGGTGACAAAAGGATAGGGGAAAGATGAAGGTTGGATGTGGCCGGAGTTGATGAGGTTGGTCAGTTGTCTTTCCATTTCCTTTGTTTTTGTTGGGGCCAACTGGTAGGTAGGGGTGTTAGGTAAGGCAGATCCGGGGATGAGATGAATGGAATGGTCAATGTGGCGGGAGGGGGGAAGTCTCTCCAGAGGTTGAAATACCTCTCCAAACTCATGGATAAGGGGAGTCATAGTTTTAGGAACAGGGTGTGTTGTATTGTTTGGTGTTATTGGGCGCACCAAATAGAGAGAGACACATTGGTTTTAGTGTACATGTGGTATTTTTTCTTTGCTAGAAGGGGGTTTGGGTTTTGTTGCAGTTAAGATAAAAGTGTGGCCTTATTTGGTAATTTTGTACTAGTGGGATTTGGATAGATAGATAGGATTTGTTTGTGTTTGGTATGTGATACCGAGCAACAAATCCACAAAATCCAAGGGGGGATACATTACAGAGGACAATATATTTGAATTGGCCTATGGAAAAAGTGACCAGACAACGCTTAGAAAATAGGAGGTGAGGGCCATCATTTTGGACCCATCCAAGTTGATAGGGTTGCAGATGTGGAGTGATGACAAGAGTAAGGAGGTTGAAAAGGGCTTGAGACACTGAATTTTTCTGGCTTCCATTGTCCATAATTAGTAAAGCCAAAGCATTTTTGATTTGGTAGTTATGGGTGAAGAGGGGTTGGGTGGATGCGTTCGAATCTTCCTGGTTCATTAGAATCAATGAGGGATCTACTTATGTGGGATTATCCAGAGGAACTTATTCGGTATCTTCTACTTGGGAAGGCAAAATGAGCTCAGTTAGTAGAGTTTTGATGGTTTTTAGATTTTGGAGAATTCGACAATCTGATGAATTATGTGGAGTAGTTTTGTGGAATTAGAACCAAGGTGTCCTTGTAGTTGTATTGGGTGTGGGGTTTTGAGTCTGAGGAGGTGGAAAGTGGACTGAGGGATGGGAGCTTGATGGTTGAGAGGAGGGGGGGTTGGTGTAAGGGAAAGACTAAGGAATACGACATATAGGAGTGACTTTCCTTTCTATAGCCAAAGATCGTTGAAATGTTTTATCTAAAGTCGGATTTTCAAACAACTCCACTTCTTGACAGAATTGAATTAATAAGCCAACCCCAAATTTTAATATGAGTACCTATTTTGGATATGGAACATGAAGTAAGAGGGTGCATCTTGCAGAAGAATTCTATGTATCCTTGCACTCCTTTTGAAGGGAGTTGTCAAAGTTGGTGCCATTTGATCCATAAGGATTGCACATACCCAAGTGGGTAGAAGTGATTTATCAAATCTTTGAAAAGTCAAGACAAGGATTTAATGGGTTGCAAATTAGAGGAATCTAGAGAATCCCCAATCTCTATCACAAATGTGGTCTTCTTTTTCTCTGTATCCCACCAATTTTGTGCCAGTCCTTCTAATTGCAATGAGGCAATATGGAGTTTTATTTCCTGGGTATGGCCTGGACATGTATTGAAATAGGTGGATAGGATACGGATCCAAGAATCCACCATTTCACCATTCGTTTTCCCAAAAAACTTGGGTAGTTGGATTCGAGTGTCTAACCAGAATGGATCTGGATTGTTTTCTTGTTGCATTCTGAGTAGCTCATTGAGCAATGAGGCAAGATATTGGATGGGATTTGATGTGTTGGAATCTGAGTCAAATGCCAAAGGATCTTTGCATGGAAGCATTGTGAGGCCGACTAAGGAGAAAAGGTTCCCCTTGGTTGCAATGTTGAATAGAGGACTTTGTTTTGAGAACAGAGGACTCATTACCCTGAGGCAACAGAGCTTGATCTAAAACAATACAAATATCTAGAGGGAGAGATCTATATTGTTTTAGATCTATGGAGATTCCCTCTGTGGCAATGAATATGTGGGTTCCCTTGGGGCTTATGAGATCTATGGATCTTCTTGCATAAAATGGAAACCATGGAAGGGGAAAACTATGGATTATTGATTGAAACCCTCCCAAAAAAATTGGCTCAATCTTCAAGATCAGAAGCTTCTCCATGGATCTTGAGGCTCTGATACCAATTGATATACCCAAGAAAGAAATCTATAGGAGAAGGTGACCACGCAAGCCATAGCTTGTTTTGTGACAAAAACTCTCCTCAGGGTCGCAAATCTGAATAGGGGCACACCATTAGTTTGGGTGACCAGGCAAATGGAGATCTAGACTGGGGTGATCTGAGAGTGGCCAAGAGGTTTTGGAAATCTCAGAGTGACCTCTGAGGATTCGTGGGAGAACCCCAATGCATCCATGCAAGAGGGTGCACTCACTTCATTCCCACAAGGGCGCAAACTCCAGTTGGTGCGCCCTCCTTTATGCCTTAGAAAAATCGAAGAAAATGATTTTCTCCCTAAGAGAGTGGCTAGATAATGAGATAATATTTCTCTCAGAAGTGGAAGCTGGAAAATAGAGTCACCAGGAGGCATCCATGAAGGAAGGCACACTGGTTATTCTTTAGAAAACCCTAAAAATGAAATTTTCATGAATGTAAAATGAAAACTCAGAAAAAAAAACAACCAAGACACATAGCTTCAAAAGAAAAGGTAAGAATGCTTTATTTTAGTCCTGTTTCACCATATATACCAAGGTAACCATTTATTTTACATATATGTTTATTCATCATCAAAAAGTGAAGAAGTGTTGCGCCTAGGTGATTGACTTGTGCACCCTACTTGGGCGCTCCCCTAGGTATGTCTTGATATATACATCCTAAAGTATTTTGTTAGTATAAGAGTTCCACAAGTTATGATGACTAAATTTCAAATCATTGATTTGGGTTAGATGCATTGTTTTTTTTAGCATAGAAGTAAGGTAAATTGATGATGATATTTTTATTTCACAAGAACAACATTTTACAATATTTTTCACAAATGGAAAATGGAAAATTGTAAACCCATGAGCACATACGTAAATATAACTGATTTTTTTTTTGTAGAATATGGAGTAGAAAAGGTAGATGTTAAATATTACAAGAGTTTAGTAGGAAGTCTCATGTATATTACTACAACATGGTCTCATATTATGCAAGTAGTAAGTTCAATTTCTATATTCATGAAATGTCCAAGTCATATACATGTTGGAGAATGAAAAATAACTTTTAGGTATCTTTATGGAACAAACAATTTTGGCATTTGGTATACTTTAACATATAATTTTGGGTTGGTTGGTTATACAAATAGTGATTGGGATGGATTTTTTGATGATAGAAAAAATAGTTCAATTTATTTTTTCAACCAAGGATCATGTGTAGTATCATGGTGTTCAAAGAAACAACTAGCAACACAGTAAATTGCAGCAGCATTAGCAACATGTGAAGCAATTTGGTTGAAGAGAATCTTGAAAGATCTAAAACAAGAACAACAATATGCCACAATTATTTATTGTGATAACATGTCTACAATTTCCATAAGTAAAAATCCAATGATTAATTTTTATTATTGTAATATCTAATTGCAAGAAAATTGTAACAATATTGTACACAAAGTTGATTAGAGTGTTTGGAGCATAATTGCAGCTAGTGAGTGTTCTAAGCATAAATTAACTTTAGTCAGAGATGATTTCTAGCAACTTCTAGATTGGTATAAATATAATATATATATATGAATGTATACAAAAGAATAAATCAACTTTAGTCACAAATTATTACTAGCAACTTCGAGATTGTTATAAATCTAAAAGCTATATATGAATGTACTAGTTGTTCAATGAGAATGAAGAATCTCAAGCATTGAGTTCTTTGATGTTTTTCTTCAATACTTGTATTATTTGTTATGTTTAATGAATTCAATTTTCTCCCCATAATTCTACAATGTTTACTTAGTATAATTATTTTAAATACAAACATTTATCTATCTTAATAGATAGAGGTTATAGTGACCCAAAGTGAGGTCCCATTTGGAACCAGAACATGCAATGAGGGGAAGGGGAACCATGGATGATTGTAGGGGCTGAATTTCTCTCATGGTATAATTTTCCATGGCTTTTCCAAAAACGAGATTTGCTATTTTAAAAATTATTCGCCCAAATCCTATAGGATAAAATTATATTACCTTAAAAATCGCCAAAATTTTATAAAAACTATATAAAATACTTAGAAATTATAATATTTTTACAAAAATATCTCCAAACATTTATAGCTGACATATCAAGGATTAGTAAGATTTGCCAAGGTTTCTACATTTTAAAATAATTTTTCATCCTTAAAATCATCCCTGAGGGGAAGGTGAACAAGGTTGGACCAAACTATGATCGTGGAAGTTTATTCATAGTCATCCCTTTAGTTTTAAAGCTGTTCTCAAAAAAGTGTTTATCTCAAAGTTTCTTTATAACAAAGAAACATGGCCAAAGGGTAGAGGTTTATAGTATGGATAGTTATCTATTAGTTTGATGGAAAAAAATATTTAGTTGACTCTTTCCGTATAGAAAATTAATATGGGAGAGGAGATAATTTGATATTTTCATCCTTATGAGAGGTTAGTATTACTTATGAATTTTAGAAATATGAATTTTGATTTACAATGAAATTTATTTCATCAAAAAGAATAAATAATTTTTTTTTATTAGTATATCGTACTTGTACTTCTCTAATATTACATAGAAAATTTCACACTTTCATTAGGTTGAGAAGTTGTCATTCCACACAATTTTTGGAAAATGGATTTTTTCTTTACAATGAAAACTCTTTGATGCACTAGAATCAAATCAAGGATTAATATCCTTATTAGTATTTGATACTCTTTATTCTCTATTATTTCCTTTTATCACAAGTGTGTTGTGAATATATATTTATCTAAGTTTATGAATTATATAGTAATATCAACACTATGCAATCAATTGTTTTTTTAATGATTAAGACTTTTCACTTTAAATATATAACCACTTTTTCATCAAATAAGGTGTTTTTTTCTTCATGAAAAAAACAATTAAAATTATGGATGAATTTTAAATTATGTTTATAATAGAATAAATGATGAAAAACATTTTCATTTGTATTTTACAATTTATAAAGATAATAAATCTAATTTTCAAAACATATTTTTAATAAAAGAGTTCTTCATAACTTTCTAAATTTAAAAAGTTTTCAATTTTTTTCCTAACTATTCAATCATCAAAATAATTTGAGCAATAAAATTGATGCATGAGCAATAGCTTTCATGATCAAGTGCTAAAAGTTTAAGCATACCTTTAGGTATAGACATCGGCCCAAGGAGGGGCCATTGTAAAAGTTCATGTAAAAATTGCTTATTTCTTAGTAACCATAGATAGTAATATGCTTAGTTGTTAGGTGTTAGTTTATGATCAAGTTATGTAACCGATCCCTAAAGAAATGGGATGAATCGAAAGAGTTTTCAGTTGAATTTGCAAGAAGATAGGGTTTGTTTAATGAGTCACAATTTATAAGTTAAGTAGTTTTCCAGGAATAGAAATAGTTTCAAGAATCAAGGGATAGATGGTCGACTTGTAGGAGGTTAGTTAAACGAGCAGAAGAGACTCGGTTTTGGGGGGAAAATAGATAGAAAAGTTTGGAGGAGGGAGAGTGTTACAACTCTCCGGAGATGGATGTATAATAATATTTTTTTTATTGAAAAAAACAGATTCCTGATATTAGTGTTATGTTTTGTAATTGTTAAATATATTGTACCCTCAACAGTATGACCGTACACTGCCAGCTGTACTGGACAGTTGTACTTTCTATTTTCGTCTTGCTTGAGCATATATAGCTCAACCATCTTACATTGTAACGATCTTCTGAGTTTTGTACTTCTTCATACATTTCAATATACTGTTCTATTCTTTCTCTCTGCATTTCTCTTTGCTCCACAATTTATCATGGTATCAGAGCTTCAGCAGTAAGCCTCTTCACACAGTCTGGAGAGCCACACAATCCTCACAGTGTAGAGCTTACACGCATATTGAGAGAACGCGACACAAACTTTTCACAAGGTTTGGAAAGATGTCTGCAATACTCTTTAAACATCACCGTAAGAATCTTGCGGAGGAAGCAGAGCGTACAATGCTCGAAAGATCCTGGATGAAGAGAACGCAGAAGAAGAAACAATAAAGATTCTTGTAATCTTTTCAAGAATCGTCAAAGATTGACAAAGAAAAGCTGGAGGAGGCGATAAATTTTAAAGAAATCATAAATTTCCCTCACATATGTTAAAGATTGAAGCACAGAACGAAGAATTCATGAAATTCTTTCAAATCCTTGAAAGATTCATGAATCTTTTCTTCCGCAGGAGAAAATTCCGTTAAATTCGGGAAAGATCGCGTCAAACACACCAAGAATAGCCATTAAGACTGCAAGATTCATCTTGTGAACAGATCCAAGGCGGGAAACTAGTCCAGAAGGGACAAGGAGAGTGCGGAATAGGCAAAAGAATTTTAGCCATCAGATCTTACGCGAAGGCCCGACAGCCGTTAGATCAGCAAGAAGGTGCACGATGGTTAGTCGTTTGGAGTGCACAGGAGAACTTTTCACTTGAGAAATCCCGACGTCATCTTGAGCGTCCATCAAGAGACACATGGCGAGATCCTATTCCATCACAAAATCGGGAATCGGGAGTTGTACGAGCAAAGAAAACTGCTCTCTAAAAACTCCGATACGCAAAATCGTGAAATCCCGAAACGATCACAGCCGTCCATTTCATAGGATAGGTGGCAGCAGATCAACACATCGTCATATCGGCATTTCGGAGTTCGGGGTTTCAAGCTGTCAAATAAATTTGACATCGCAACTCGCGAAATCGCGATACGCGATATAGCGATAAGATCTCAGTCGTCCGTTTGTCTGGACACGTGGAAGACATCGAGGCCACCGTCAGCGTATCGACATTCGACGTTTCCACTTGATAGACACATTGTGTCAACGGAGCATCACAAGTCGCGATATCCCGAGGAGGCATCAAGACCGTCCATCTCTCTCGGATGCGTGGCGCAAATCGGGGGACTCGGAAAAAGTCCCGAAGAGGAAAGCGCCATCGGCACATCGGGATTAAGAAAAATCACGAAACCTGAGAACAAGTGATCGGGTTTATTTCCAGTGAAATCTCCGACACAAACCTAGCCGTCCATATGTTCAGGACGCGTGGCAGAGATCGAAGCTTTCGAAAAAGTCCCGATAAGAGACTTCATTGGTTTTTCGAGATCCGACATTTCGCGGATCCTGGAGACAAGAGGTCTGGGACATAACATATCACGAAATCGCGAGGAAAGATCACGACCGTCCATCTATTGGGACGCGTGGCAGTGATTAGGGGAATCAGAAAAGTCCCGATAGGATAGCGCCATCGGAAAATCGACGATCGCAGAATCGAGGAGACAGAAAACCTCGACATCAGGAATTGCGAAATCCTGATTCGCAATATCCCGATACGATCTGGACCGTCCGATCACAGCAGATCTGGACAGTTGAAAAGTCCAAAGGCGATTTTTCATGTTTCGGCATTTTGCACGACAAGGAACGAGAAAATATCGTAGCGCTTTAATACAAGGTGTGTGGTCACATTGAAAGGAAACCAAGGGCCAATTCAAGCCCAATAATATCCCATCGGCCATCGACAAATCGACATTTTTGAGATCGGAGGTAAATACGAATTTTTCCCTCTATTTTTTCTGCAATTGTTTTATATATGGCGTCGTCTAGCAATCTAGGACCAACTCATGGTCCGATTCTTTTGGGAAAGAATTACAAATTTTGGTCTCTACGAATGAGGTCGTTCTTGCAAGAACAAGAGTGCTGGGAATCGGTGGATCTTGGATATGTAGAACCAGATCCAGCAGCCCTCACTGCCATGACAAATGCGCAGAGAATTGCTCAGGTAACCTTGAGGACCAAGGAAAACAAATAAAAATTCTGGATACAGAACTCTGTGGATGATTCGATATTCTCGAAAATCACAGGCGCTGGTACTTCCAAACAGGCCTGGGACATCCTCAAAACATCCTACCAAGGAAATGACAGGGTAAAAACAGTTAAACTACAATCCTTGTGGACACAATTTGAGACTCTCAGGATGACAGAGTCTGAAAATGTAGATCAGTTCATGACCAGAGTCATGGGCATCGTGGACCAGATCAGACTCATTGGTGAAACCATCACTGATCAATGAATAGTTGAGAAAATTCTCAGATGCCTTCCCAAGAAATTTGAAATGGTTGTAACAACCATTCTTGAATCCAAGGATCTGTCAAGATTCTCAACAGATGAACTAATTGGTTCTCTGGTGACACATGAGACAAGACTACATCTCACAGATGAGTCAATCTCCAATGCCTTCCAAACTCAGTTCTCATTCAGAAGAGGGAAAGGCAGAGGAAGAAGTAGTGGAAGAGGGAACAATCAAGGTAACCCTCATACCAGTGGAGGGAACAAACAACAATATCCAAATCAAAATTTCCAAGGTCAAAGAAATCAACAACAATATCAACAACATAATTTCTAGCCTCAAAGAGGCAGAGGGAGAAGGTATAATGACAAAACTAGCATACAATTTTATTACTGCAAAAAGTATGGGCACTATGAATCTGAATGCAGGAAGAAGCAGGCAGATTAGCTCTCAGGCAGAGCACATGTGTCAAATCACATGAGAGAAAACTCAGGAGGTATGTTTCTCTCATGCCACAAAACAGAACAACAACCTGAAGATCTCTGGTTGCTGGATAGTGGTTGCAACAATCACATGACAGGTAATAGCGAATTACTTTACAGCATTGATTCTTCAATTTCATCTGATATTACACTTGGAAATGACTATTTAGTCAAAGTTCAAGGAAAAGGAACTATTCCTATTCTTACTAAATAGAATGTAAATAAAGACATATGTAATGTCTATCATGTTCCATAATTAAAACATAATTTGTTAAGTGTAGGACAACTCATTGAAAAAGGATATAAGGTACTTTTTGAGGGAGCATCTTGTAAAATCTATGATAGAAAACCCAGTAGAAAATTAATTTCTAAAATCATTATGACTCCAAATAGAATGTTTCCCCTTACCCTCAGAACTGCAAATCTGAATCAACCTTATGCACAGAGTGCATCAACCATGAATGAATCAATGGTTTGGCATACACGATTTGGACATCTACCATTTCAGAGTCTAAATCTTCTTCAGAAAAACTCCAT
>ML810245.1:11725-22394 GCA_009831015.1 Picea engelmannii
TAACAATATCATATGTTTCATCATTGTCTATACTTGAATTTTGAGAAAACCCCTTTACCACCAATCTTTCTTTGTGCATTTGTATTTCTCACTAACCTTTGTTTGTGATTTTGCATGGACCCATCAACTACATACCTTGTTTTGTACACCAATTTTACTGTAAAGATGTCATTTTTAGTAGGAGGATCTATAAGCTCACATGTTACATTTATTTTAATGGATGTAATCTCCTCTTCCACAAATTTATGCCATTCTTCCTTCTTTACTACATTTTAAGAGAATCTTGGCTATGCTTCAATCTCAGACATTAAAACAACATTCAAACAAGGTTAGAATATCCATCTACATTTCACCTAAAGATTTTTCCTTTCTTGGAGGAGGACTTGGACTTGAAAGAGCAGTTGAATAATATGATGGAGTGGATGTAGCAAGTTGAAGAATATCATGGACTCTATGTAGTCTAATTAGTACTTGGACTACTCGATAGATTTGTAGAAACACAATATTCATCTTCACGTATAATAATTCTTGGAATTTTTTGTTGCACACCTTGATTCCACTACTATTATTATTTGTCATCAAAAAACACATCACAACTAACCAAAAATATTTTATTTTTATGATTATACAATATATTAGCATTTTTTTGCTCACAATAACCAATAAAAATACATTGCACACTTTTATAATCTAGTTTTTTTCCATTGTTTAGTAGGAACATGAGCATAAGCAATACAACCAAAGACTTTCAAATGAGCAACACCAGGTTTCTCTCCACTCCAAGCCTCATATGGAGTCATATTTTCCTTACTTCTTGTTGGACATATATTAAAAAAATAAATAGATGAAACTATAGCTTAATCCCAAAAAGAGTTTGGAAGCCTTTTACCTTTTGTCATGCTCCTAGCCATTTCCAACAAGTTCTCTATTTTCTCCTTCAAGCACACCAGTATGTTGGTCAGTTTCCTATATATGTGAGTATTTTTTCAATAATCAACAAATTTATTATAATTAAATTTTCCATTGTAGGGCCTTCTTATTTCTTTCTCAATTTTGTGCCTAGGGGTATATGAGTTTATGCTCGATTGCATTCTTCCATGAAGAATCTTTTGATGATGTTTGTTGCATACTTTTGTTGACAGACAAAAATTCCTATGGTTAATTGATCAACCTCAATTCCCAGAAAATATTTCATTATGCCAAGATCTGTCATTTCAAACTCAGATTGCATGGCATGTTTAAATCTGGTTAACTGAAGATTTCCAGTATATATCATGTCATCAAAATATAAACATACAATCAGAATTTTACCATGCTGATCTATTTTGGTGTATAAAGTTGGCTCATTTTGGCTTCTTCTTAAACCACTTTTGATTAGGTAAGTGTCAATTATGTTGTACCAAGCTCTTGGAGCTTGTTTTAATCCATACAAGGCTTTCTTCAACCGATACACTTTGGAAGGCTTCTCTTGGACTTCGAATCCAGGTGGTTGATCCACATAGATCTCTTCTTCTAAGACACCATTCAGGAAAGCTGACTTGACATCCATCTGGTATACTTTCCATTTTTGTTGAGATTCTATGGCTAGGAGAGTCCTTACAGTGTCTAACCTTCCTATTGGAGAAAAAGTTTCACCATAATCAGTACCTAGTTGTTGTGAGAATCCTTTGGCAACAAGTCTTTCCTTGTGCTTTTCAATCTGTCCCTTTTTATTGAGTTTAGTTTTGTAAACCCACTTGACACCAATACTTTTCTTGTGTCTTGTAAGATAAAAAAGATCCCATGTCTTGTTCTTCTCAATGGATTCAATCTCTTGGTTCATGGATTGAACCCAATGTAGCTCCTTAGCTACTTCTTTAAAAGACATGGGTTGACATGACATTAAAGAAAAAAGGTTGTGATGTTCAATGTCATCCAATTGCTGATGGATTTCTCTCAAACTTTGAGTTCTCTGGTCTGGAACTTTAGAGGATATGTATCTTCTCGAAGTTGAGTGATCTTGAGAATTTTCATATTGTCCTTCTACCTGCAATCTTGAAAGAGCAGGTTGAGGTATTGGTTGTCCTGAGTCTTCTATGTTTTCAGGACTAAGTAGCAATGGATTTTGACATATTTGTTGAGAATTAGTTTCTTTGATATTGGATTGTAAAGCCTATAATTTTTTGATGTTTCATTGTATCTAGTAAAGAGACATTTCTCACTTCTGTCATCCAGTTTCTTCCTTAATTCAAAAGGTATGTGAGTGTATGCGATGCATCCAAATGTCCTTAGATGAGCAAAATTTAGCTTTGTCCCACTCCATGCTTCTTGAGGGACTTTCATCTTCAGACTGGTGGTTGGAGATCTATTCAAGAGATAATATGAGCATGCTACTACTTCAGCCCAAAAAGTATTTGAAAGACATTTCTCTTTGAGTAGGCTTCTTTCCATGTTCATAATTGTCTGATTTTTCCTTTCAGCCACTCCATTTTGCTGTCGAGTATATCTGGTTGTAGTTTGCATGATGATGCCTTGTGATTTTCAGAAATTTGCAAATTCGTTGGAGTTGTATTCTCCTCCTCAATATGACCTCTGAGATTTTATATATTTTCCACTCTATTTTTCAGCTTCTACTTTGAATTCTTTGAATTTTGCAAAAGTTTCAGACTTGTGTATGAGAAAATAGATCCAGATTTTCCTTCTAAAGTCATCAATAAACGTTAGAAAATAAAAGCTACCACCTATTGACTATGTTTGCATTGGTCCACATAGGTCAGTGTGAACAAGTTCAAGATGTTGTGTGGCTTGAGTGGAGGACTGTGGAAAACTAGTTCTCTTATGTTTTCCAATTATGCAAGACTCACATGGGGGATTTTTCTCTTTGAAGACAGGGAGACCTTTGACCATGGAGTGATTCTATAGAAGACTTAGAATCTGAAAGGGTATATGTCGAAATATTGTATGATAAACCATAGTTTCATTGAGGGTGGATGCACTTTGTGCATATGTTTGAATTAGATTTGCAGTTCTAAGGGTCAGGGGAAACATCCTGTTCTGAGTCATGTGGATTTCAGAAATCAATTTTCTAGTGCTGGGGGTTTTATCATATATCCTGGATGATTCTCCCTCAAAAATTACCTTATATCCATGTTGTAATATACCTCAAAAACTTTCTGAAAAAAAAAAAAAATGTTTCTATAAATATCCTTGAATAGTTCGAGATTTAAGCAAGTAAGCTTTCTATTATAAAGCTTGAGTCTGAAATTTTGCAAGAGTCCTTAATATTGTCAACCGTCATTATCATTCAACTTAAAGTTTTCTGATCGACGATAAGTGTTTACTCCTCATTCAATGTTTTTTTCAATTCTTGTAATTATAATTACTTTCCTATCTATTTGTACCTACGACCATTACCACAATCTTAACAACACAAATGACTTTGGAACTTTATGGCCAAATCCTTACATGTTAGACCCTACAAATAACCCATTACCATATGTTTACAATACAAATGACTTTTGGGGTTGACGAAATAGGCCTCATGCGTTAGTCCATACACATAATCACACGATGAAAACGACCAAACAGATTTAGGTAAAAGTAGAGTATTAGTCTATACTCCTCTGCGAAAAGTTTAAATATAAACAGACCCCTATNTTTTTTTTTTTTTTTTTTTTTAAATATCCAAATATAGGATAGTGGTTAGGTAAGGCCTTCCAGTTAAACTTAGTGTATGAATATTTCATAATCCTCTGATCATATTCAAATTCACCTGCACTGTTGGATTACAAGTACTGGGTCTCGTGCTTATTCCATATGCCCACTAGCTGTGACCACGGGCCTAATCAAAATGTCTTTCACATTTCGGCATTCCGACATTTTGGCAAGTCGCAATCCCCAAAATGGAGCCATATCAATGGTCCACAAAACTTCATAATCTGATCCCTTCTTTTCTTAATCGAACGACTGACGAGATTTCAACATTTTTCCCTTCGGGTCATCATGACTCCAACATTATAAAATTCATGATCAAAAAATCTCCGAAGTGATCAGATGGTTCACATAACCCACTGAGATGGATGGTTGATGGGATTTCATATTTTTTGATTTCAGGTTTTAGAGACTCACAATAGTCCCTTTCAACATTTCGGAGTTCAAGACTTCATGATGGTGGAGTTCCTACTTGCTATGTAAAACCCCAAAATAGGAAGTTCCGATGTGAAATAAACCTGCTGACATCACACGTGGATTGACATGTGTCAAATAGATCCCACATGTCACTCGGATTCATGAATTACATGTGCCTGAAATGTTGAATCATCTTGACAGATGTCATTGCCTGATTGTGCCATGTGTCCTTAGCTAACGTGGTTTGTTGATGTGTTTATTTCAGTATTTCGAGGTTCTCTACTTCAAAGGTTAAAGTTCCTTTGATATTTTATTTCTCGGTCTGAGAAACTAAAAAATGGAGTCCTTGACATTCTCTGATCTTTCACATTTCATGTCTTCATCATTCTTGTCGTGGTTTCCCTTGACACCTCCAACTCCCGGTATCTAAAACTCAAAAAATGGAGATTAAGTCATGGTTTCGGTACCGTTGATTAAGGGTAACACGTTTTGTGATGTAAAGTTATATCATTGGAAGTAAAACACCGTAAGAGATGTTCATTTGTTTCAATTCTGAATGAGATAAGCAATATTATTTTTAAAATAATTATAGGGTTTCCCTTCTGCCTACTTGTAATAGCATACTAGTTATTTTATTGGTTTAATATACTAGCGCTATATTGGCTACTTCCTTGAAAGGATTTTGAAAAAGGAAAAAATACTCTGCTATTGCAGGCTATCTGTGTATATTGTTTACAGTTGACTCTAAATCGTATGATGGTATATGAATTGAATTTGCACTTACTGCACTTGTGTTAAAGACTTTCCTTTTGAACTTTTAGGTGATTGTGTTGTTATTTACACAGTTAGGAATTCACTGAGGGGTATGTTTTAAGTTTCAGGATGTCCCTTCTTCTTTGGGACCTCACTCCTCTCATGATTAGTTTTGTGAATTAAAGTTTGTTAATTCGATTCACTCCAATAATTTTCCAACATTTCAACCTATAACTTTTCATTTAACAACAATTGATATAAAGATGTGTAAATGTTGTAGATGGTCTATAATAATTCTTTGTATTCACAAGGTCACTTCTATACTTTATGTCAGATATTAATCATTTCACTACCTTATGATGAAGGATTGGTGGTCATCTTGATCCTTCAAGACGTGAGGGTTCACTATCAAGTAGTGGCTACCTTAGCCTTTGTAGGCCACTAAATACCATCATTGCCCTGATTTAATTTTTCCTAAGGTCGAAGAGGCAAGCTTTATTTCTATAAATACTTGAATCATATTGTAATCCACATCTAGCGGGTGAGACAAGAGCTTGAATGCATTTTTTTGAGTTGAACTTGTCACTCTGTGTTTTATTTTACTGAGTTTGTAAACTCTGTTCATGTTTTCATTTTTCATCATTCAGAGTTTATTGGTTCAAGTTGAATGGAGTTCTTTTTTTCTTGCAAACACTGAAACCTGAAGTGGCCCCACAACCTAATCAAATTCATGGTTCGACGATTACCATTATATGTTGTTCATGCATCAAGCATTACCAAACGTTGAAACCCAATACTGGCTGGGCCCCGCACCTTTTCGTGATTTCGTGATTCAACGTTTGACGTTGTGCGATGTTTTGCATTGGGAGTTTGTTAACCCCGAAACCCAAAAATGACTAGGCCCACACTCCATTTGTTTTTTCGCGATTCAAGAATTGTTGTTTGTGGCGTTGGGTGTTTGTAAACCCTAAAATCCCAAACCCCAAAACCCTGAAGTACTGGGCCCATATTCCATTTGCATTTTCGTTATTCAGGAGTTGTTGTGTGTTGGTGTTTGGCATTTGCAATTGCCAAACCCTGAACCCCGAAACCCAAAGTGTTGGGCCCACAACCTTTTTGCATTTCAGGATTTGGTAAACAACGTGGTCTTTTGTTTTCTTTATTCGGCATTTGTAATCGCCGAAACCTGATTGACCTTCATTTTTCTCACGTTAAATATACATATATATATCTTAGACACTTGCGATTAGGGATATCTCCTAAAAAAATGATGACTGTTCAACTAGCACATGGAAGAAATCTTAGTTAATTACTCTACTACGGTTCCTGCCTTTATATATCAGAAATGTCCATACATACATATATATATCTATACACAATGTAGTTTTCCATTTGCATTCAATATGTAGGTAAACTCAAATCTGCATCACAATTTACTTGTGGGGTTTTCAACTACGACCCTTTATCTTACTACAGTAGTAATCCAAAACCACAACAAAAATCTTCTTTAAGAATTGACTAGTCATATCCTTCCAGCTAGTATACTTTCGGGAACTAGTATTCTTAACAATAATGAGACGCAACAAAGATAATCCATTCTGAACTAGTAGAAAGACATTCTAGCAATTCCTAAGTTTGCAATAGGATGCATTCGATCTTTCGTCCTTAATATTATTTCTAACAGATACATTCTATCAAGTATGTAACCATTTAACATTCATCCAGAGAAGGGACAGAAATAACATATATGAAATAATAAGTTGAAAGACAAAGGGAAGAACCACGTTCCTCCCAACCGTAGAACAGGGCAGCCAAACTACTTGCCCTATTCACCCCCTAGCCTGACCGTCAATCCATGAGGGCGAACCTGGAAAAAATTCTCTTCAACAATGTCCTACAGCTCCAACAATTTTCCCTTGCCTCACACTCAAGAAGTGTTCATAACACCAATTAAATCAAAAGTCTCATTTCCCAACATACTTAGCAGCATCCTGCCTCCTCACATATGTTATTTATCAATTTGCCTAGGTCTTTTCCCTCCCTTGGGAATTTTCATAGCTTTCTAAATCCCTTATTTTTAGGGGCTTCCAATGGCCATATCACTGATTTTCCACTTGTAATAATTATCCCAAAGGTAGTTCCAACATGGTCCCCACTCATGGAGTCATGGTCAACTAAATTTAACATGGATGTTCCATTTGTCCTCCTGCAATCAATATAAAATATTTTGTTTCCATACAAGTGTCATAGTCAAATAGTTAGTTGGGTCAAATTAGGTCTCTTCCCAACAGTCAAAATGATTAATTACAATTACCAATTTCGAAATTCAGAATTTCCATAAATGGAAAAAAAAAATCAAATTCAAATTTACTAAAAATGGAATAAATTTCCGACAATTTTAAATTTCAAAAATATTTTATTTTTCGGGATGTCACACATGTTCAATGAGTTTTCCTACACTTAATATATTATGTTTTAGATATGGAACATGGTAGACATTGTTTATGTCTTTCTTTACATTTTTTTTAGTAAGAATAGGTACAGTTCCTTTTCCCTGAAATTTGACTAAAGAATCATTTCCAATTGTAATATCAAAGGAAATTGAAGAATCAATGCATGAAAGAAAATATTTGTTACTTTTCATGTGATTGTTGCATCCACTATCCATAAACCATATATCTTTATGTTGTTCTTCAGTCTTGTGACATGAGAGAAACATACCTTCTAAGGTTTCTCCTATATGATTTGAGACATGTGCTCTACCTAAGAGTTGATCTGCTTGCTTCTTCCAGCATTCAAATTCATAGTGTCCAAACATTTTGTAGTAATAACATTGTATGCTTGATTTTTCATTTTATGTTCTCCGTCTACCTCTTTGAGGATGGAAACTTTGATTCTGGTGCTATTGTGTGTGACCTTGGAAATCTTGATACTGGTTCTATTGTTTGTGACCTCCACTTGAGTGTTGGTTTCTTGTAATACTCCCTCATCCTTGCTGACCTCTGCCTCTTCCTCTACCTCTCCCTTTGTTGAAGGAGAATTGAGTTTTGAAGGAATTGGCAATTGACTCATATGTGAGATGCAATCTGGTCTCATGTGTCAACAGAGAGCCCATTATTTCATCTATTAACAAATTTGACAAATCCTTGGATTCAAGGATTGATGTAACGACCATTTAAAATTTCTTTGGTAAACTTTTGATGAATTTCTCAACAATGAGTTTATCAGGGATGGCTTCACCAGTCAATCTGATCTGGTTCACGATTCCCATGACTCTGGTCATAAACTGATCAACATTTTCAGACTCCGTCATTCTTAAATTCTCGAATTGTGTCTGCAAGGTCTACAGTTTAACTGTTTTGACCCTGTCATTTCCTTGGTAGGATGATTTAAAGATGTCCCGGGCCTGTTTTGATGTAACAACGCATGTGATTTTTGAGAAAATTGAGTCATCAACTGAATTTTGAATCCAAAATTTGGCTGTATTCTCTCTTTTCCTCTATGTTGCCTGAGCAGTTCTCTATTGATTGTTCATGGAAGCAAGGTCTACTAGATCTGGTTCCACATATCCAAGATCCACTATATCCTAGCACTCTTGTGCTTGCAAGAAGGATCTCATTCAAAGAGACCAAAACTCATAATTCTTTAGAAGAAGAATCGATCCTTGAGTTGGTCCTAAATTGCTATATGTGTCCATATTTAAAAAAATTTAACACAACAGAAAAATAATTGATAGAAAATTCCGTGTTTACCTATTTCCTGCACGAAAATGAGGTCTTCGAATTTCTTGAAGTGACTTCATACCGAAATACGGATTGTAGACTACTTATTTGACTTCGATCTAGCTGGATTTGACTATTTGAGAAAAAGATCTACTGATTCAAGGCTCTAAGTTCTATTATTTTGCAACTGTAGAAACTGTAATGGTGAAATCGGTATAAATGTGAACTCAGCCCCGCATGAATAAGAAATAAGTGTGATCTCCTTCCTCACGTGACCACTACCCATGACCACTGGGTTAGCTCACAAAGAGTGCATCGTGTTTTGCGACCTCGGGAGTATTGGCGTGTGAGCCACTCCTAACTCTTCAACTCCCGAACTCCAAAAGGGGCTTAGAAATCCCTCAGTTCCTCCTATATCCTTCCTCCACACAACCATGATGCTATGACCATGGTCCACTTTTTTGGATTTCATGGTTCATGAAGTTGTGATGCAACTCTAACCTTTCCTCCTTAGAATCCTGAAATTTGAAACTCCGATCTATCCTCTGTTGCATATCGACAGTCCAGATCCTCCTATGATCCAATGGTTCAGATCCTTTCAAGATTTTGTGACCTTTGAACTCTTTTCATGATGTTCTCCAAACCCCAATCTTCGAAACACCAAAGTTTTGGAGCCTCTGAAATCAATGGTTCATGCTCCTCTGGATCCAATGGTCCAGATTTCGTCGGGATTTCACGTTTCGTGAAGTCGAACGACTTGCACCTCCGTTCTCCCAATCCACAAAATGTCGATGGCACTAGATCAATGGTCTACGCCTCTCTTTGATCGATGGCTATGATCAAGTCGGGGTTTTGCACTTCGCGACCTCAGTGGATGGCACACCTCTGTCCTCCCGATTCCTGATTTCTCGGTCGTGTCAGATTGGTAACTCATGATATTTCTCTATCCAGTGACTCAAATGAAGTCGTTATTTCACGATTCATGAATTTTCACTGCAGTGTGCTCTGACCTTTACACCCTACAAGTCAATGAAATGATGAGATCTCGCCACGTGTCATCCTTGATTGATGGTCCCAAAGGTTTCAGGTTTCATGACTTTGTAAGTTGGCTTTTCTCATGTGCACTCCAGAGGACTAAGCCTCATGCACTTTCTCCTGGATCCAATGGCTATTGGTCCTCTCCACTAAATCTGACGGTTGAAAATCTTTTTCCTTTTCTGCACTCTCCTCATCCTTTCTAAACTCAATCGATGGCTCATATATGTTCGCAAGGAGGATCTTACAACTGTTCTATTTGTCCTTTGCTGCTTCGGCTTGTCCTTTGGCGCTCTTTGCAGAATTATCTCTGTAAGATGGAATTTCATGAATTCTTTAAAGAAATTACAAAGTTTTTCTCTTCTGCAACTCTGTTTCCTCAATATTTTATGAATTTCATGCTTATTTTCCTTCTAAATCTATGTTTCCTCAAATTTTGGAGCTTATTGTGCTTTGCTTCCTCGTGTTTGATTTCTACAATGATCTTTTGAGAGTATGGTAGACTGTGGATTTCTCTCCATGGTTTTTGAAGAATCTGTGTGACGTTCTCTCATTCACAGTGTAAGCTCTATTCTCCTTAGGGTCAGGTTTCTCTCTAGACTGTGTGAAGAGGCTTATGTCTGAAGCTCTGATACCATGATAAAATGAGAAGCAGAGAATACAGAGAAAGAGCAGAGAAGAAATTGTATTCAGTATATTGAGTATATGAGAAAAGAGTACATTGAGAAAAGGGAAAAGAGTTGAGCTAAATAGACTCAAGGAAATCAAGAACATCAAGAAATGACAGTTGGACAACACGCAGTGTACAATGAACTGTTGAGGTTACATTATATTTAACACATTTCAACTAAGTATTTTACCTTTCTCTTGGAGGAGGACTTGGAATTGAAAGAGGAGTTGAATAATATTATGGAGTGGATGTAGCAAGTAGAAGAATATCATGGACTCGATGTATTATAAGTAGTACTTGGACTACTGGATATATTTGTAGAAACACAATATTCATCTTCGCATATAATAATTCTTGGACTTTCTTGTTGCACACCTTGGTT
>ML810245.1:24152-34522 GCA_009831015.1 Picea engelmannii
TGTGATACCAAATGTAGAATTATGAGGACATAGTTAAAGTCATTAAATACAACAAACAATACAAAGATTGAAGGAAAACATCAAAGAACTCAATGTTTGAGATTCTTCTTTATCATTCCTTCTTGTTCATCTTATTGAACAAGTAATGCATTCATATATAGCCTTTAGATTTATGCAAATATGGAAGTTACTACAAATCATATGCAACTAATTGAATTAGGATAATTCTTACTAACCTTAATTTATTTTGTTATTGTGACTAACCTTTCTAACTAGCCTTGATTTATGTTGGGATTATCACTAAACTTTCTAAGTACCCTTAATTTATATTTTTATTCTCACCAACCTTTCTAACTAACCCTAATTTATGGAGGGAACAATTGAACACTCGCTGGCCATGATTTATGCTTGTAAACACTCTAATCAATATTTGACATTGTTACGCTACAAACACTCTAATGAAAATTTGACAGTATTGTAACACTTTTCGAGCAATTACATATAAAAATAATAGAAATTAATCATCATCTTCAAAAAACACTACACTTAGTTACATAGAAATGCATTTAATAGATAGGTACACACCTTGTTACATTGGCAAGGTGAAGCCTAAGGTGTGAATTTCCTTATAGTGAAATGGTAAGGCTTTGAACTACCCTTTTTAACTCTTATTTCAATCATCTTAATCTCTATCAAAACTTCAATCATAAACCAATTAAAACCTTTGGTAGAAACTTCTATGTCATCTTAATCTCTATCAAAGATTTAATCATAAACCTATTAAAACCCTTGGCAAAAACTTCTATGTACTTAATAAAATCTAGGTTACCATAAACATAGTTGGTTGCATAAAGATTTTCCATGTTCACTTCTCTTTCAAAAACAAAGTTCATAGTTCACCTCACTAGCAAAAACAAACTTAGTAAATGTTACATAGTATCAAATTATTACAAAGCTATTAGCTCGCCTTTTTCATATACTGGTGTAAATTATATTTACATTTAGAAAAAATTGCAATATCTTACACGACATAATCTATTAACATTTTGTGAAGGCGTAATCTGTTACAACTTTCACACAAAATATTGTAAATTGAATTCAAAGCACAAAAGATAGAGTATCATGCCATATAAGATAACCCTAATTTCCCATGTTGCCCAAGAGAGACAAAATTGGGCGAGACTGGAACTTATCTAGTGTTGCTGATATCATTTTGAACATTCTAGGAGAGTAAGGTTATGTACTTCTTAGAAGGACAAAAACAAGGGCTTAGATTGTATGCATTCTTCAGGAGGATTAATGATAATGTTAGACCGGTTAATGATAATGTTAGACTACCTCTGCTGAGTTGATTTCCATCTGTCCTTGACGAACTCTCCAGGAGGGTTAAGGATAAAGTTAGACTGCCCCTGCTAAGTTGATTTCCAAAAGTCCTAGCCAAACTGGAAGCCACACATTTCTGTGTCCATTTGTTTCACCGTAGAAATGTTGCATATGTCGCACCTCATACACCACCTCTGCATGCACATAGGAAAGCAAGTTGGAGATTCCCCTACTTCCTGCTAGTAATTATTAATTGCAACGTCTTGGGATATAATCGGTTGCAGGTATCCGAAAAAAGAATATTGTTCATTGTGAGGAATCATCATGTTGTTATTGGAGATTGAATATGTAACACTTTCTCACAAGTGATCCAATGATCCAGTGAGCGAACTTATTCTTTGAGGACACTTTCTCGCAAGTGATCCAGATTGTTATGCTATTAAAACCTTTGATTTGATTATGAGGCGTTATGGGTTGATGACATGTTGTTTTACTGCATTGACATAGATAGGTGTTATTGACTCGATTTACTAAGTGTGTAGGATTTTGGACCTCGAGGATGCAAAGGAATCGATTGAACGCTTTGGACTCTGGATCGAGTCAGGGAGTGTACCATTGGAGTTTGATTGTTTTACTGTGATATTAGTGCATCTGATTAGATGGTATGATATGGATATGTTCTAACATGATTTGTTGATGATGCAGGTTGTGATAGATTGTCGACCAAACTCACATATGGAGTAAAGGGGTTACACACAACTACTAGAGATGTTGAGGGAGAGGTGTGGACAGTAGCCATAGCACAACCTACTAGCACTCATGTCATGGCTCGAACTGTAGGTTAACGATTACCTAGTTCGAGAGGATCCACGATGTCGTGAGGGAAGACTGCGATAGTCGCTCACGATGATTCTAAGGGGCGCAATAATGCGAGGGCCTTATTCCTTAGAGGTCCTTAGTCTCCCATAGTTCACCTGGAGGAGTATTGACTCCAGGGGTTACTGATGTCTACTAAGTCAGTCAAGAGGCAAGTGGCACCCTTGGAGCACATGGTGCATCCTGAAGGGCACGTCACGCAAGAAAAATGGAGAGTGGCGAGTGGCACCCTTGGAGCACGTAGTGTGTCCTGAAGGGCACATCGCGCAAGGGAACATATGCGGTGAGTGGCACCCTTGGAGCACCTAGTGCGCCTTGAAGGGCACGTCATGTTCTTGAAGATAGAGGAATGAACCTAGATGGCCTTAGGAATAATAACATGTTAAGTATTTTTAAAACAAATTCCCTAATTAAATGTCACCCAATACGAAAATTTAAGGTTTAAGTCTAAACTATGCCAGTGGTAAAATTTTATGTCTCTATAAAAAAAATATAATAATAATGATAAAAAAAATAAATCCACATGAAAAATAATTATGATCTTCATTAAAACTTGTAACATGAAGTGAGTAAGAAATAAATTGTTTCAAAAATTATGTTGGATTAAAATTAAAATTGTTTTATTACCTTAATAAATTAAAATATACTAATTAAATAAGAAATGGGAAAAAGGGTTAATTTTCACACCTTCCTTTTTGAGTTCTAAGTAAAAAGGGGAAAGAGGGAAAATAAAAAAAATTAGGAAACTAGGGAAAGGAGGTAACATAAAAAGGGAAAAGGGGGAACTTAAGGGAAAAAGGGGAAAGCCAACTTAGTAAAGAATATACCATTTAAGAGCTTTCTAATTTTAAACTAAATTAGTAATTTCATAATAGGGAAAGCCTTTAAAACATGTAAGGGATTTTGGGGACACCTAGGAGTGATTCTAGGAGTAACTCTAGGTGGGTGAGGGAAATAAGATAATTAATTAATTAAAGAAATTAAATAATGGATAAATGTAGGGGATGGGGGACACTTGTACGAAGAATAATTTTTAAGGAATTTATTTTAAAACTTTAATTAAATGAGATTTTATGAAAGGAAGGAAGAACAAAACTCTATATAATGAAGGAAGGAGAAGGATGAATGATGATCTTCTATTTGCATAACATTACACTACAGAAATATCTACTTGACTGACTTAACTTGTGGGAGTTGGGATACCTAGCTTGGTTAGGAGTGGTAGCTCGGCCTTGCGAGGCGAGCTGGGAGCTAGTCAAAATCTCAGGATAGGTGTGTGGCCCCTTTGTGGCTCGGGGGGCGAAGGGAGAAGAAGAGTGCCCCTAGCATTAGCTGGGAGATACCAGTGAAGTCTCGACATTCGACGAGAAAGAGTTGCATGGAGCGTGCAGACGTCACTCAGAGCGGGTGATCAGGAAACAATACTCTCTTTTCATTTATATAATAGATGTTGTAGGTTTTATGGTTGGATCTGCATGTTGATTATGTAAGTAGATTGGATGTTTAGATTGATGACTGAACTTTTCTGAGCCTATCTAGATGATTGTTGACTCTCATGGCCTTCGTTTACCCGCATGTCATGACCGTCCTGTGTGTTGATTGTGACCATAAGGTTGTTTAGCCTTCGTCCCTAGCTCACTAGTCCTCGCCTGAGCAGTCGGCCAAGAGCCTGATCTACAGTCGTCGCCTTTGCATTAAAAGACCTATGGATCTCAATGCCCTACTTTTTTGTGTGAGGATGGAAAGCGAAGGAAGTTTTCGTGAGCCATCTACCCCTTCTGATTGATCTTCATTGATTGATGGTCATTGCACCTTGTTGCGATCGATTTCCTTAGTGATTGTATTACCCTTCTCTTGGTGAATCGATTTTATCCTCTATGTCTGATCCCTGCGTTTGATGCATTCCTAGCAAAGTAACTCAGCGTTTTAATACCCTTCCTGGAAATGATTTAAGACTGAGCTTTTAATGCTTCTCTTGGCGATTTATTGTGTGCTTTTCCTCACTTCTGGTTTGCCTTTACTCTACGATTTTACGATTTTACTCAGCCTTTGTGATACACTTGAATGACAACCAACAATTTTACTTTTACTATTGTGTTCACAAATTTTTTTTAGTGATTTTTTTTGGGTTAAAAGATGGGTCAACTAATTCTGGTGATAGTTACCCATGATTTGTATTATTTACCCAGAGGTTACCATAATCTTAGACTGTGTTTTTGTTGTGTGAATGATGGTGTTCTTAGTGTAGTGGTGGTGTTTTAATTACAATAATTGATATAGCAGTTTGTACAATGCTTCAATATAGATGCCTGTTTTTTTTTTTTTATGTTGACAGCATGTCATTTAACTCAGGAATACACATATTTACAGTGAAATTGTTAACTTCTATGCTATTGAATCGAACCATAACGTCTTTTATTATTGCATGGTCTGTCTTCTCCTTACCTCTTACCAATAATCATTTATATTCCTTTACCTCTGGTGGGTTGTATAGCAATTTCTTATTTTAATGGGGATAACAACGAATTCCCTTCTGGTGTGTCTCTCTTCTTAGTTTAAGATGAATTTATTGTTGCTCTAATGACCACGAATTTCCATTAAAATATGGTCTGCATAATGTTGTAGAATGGACACGAATTTTTCCATTATTTTAAGAATGTGAATTGCCTTTTGAGATGAAGAGTTGCCTACGGAAGACCGAGTTCCAAATGGCCAGACCGAGACAGTAAACCTACCTTTACACCTTTCTCTTCTGGATAATGTTTTTAATGACTGGAGCTTACCTTCACAGTGTTTACTATTTTGCATTCGTTAACAGCACAACGGATTCGCCTTGGGGCATTCCAACCACCTTGGGCTGGAAATTTTACTTTTAATTACTTCAACGTTCACCCATGCTTGGGCAGCAAGCCTGGACAGCGATTCCTTCTACCGTCGACTCCTGCAGAGAGAATCCTTTAGACAATGATAATTCCATTCTTGGAATGCAAGTTAATTCCATTTACTTCTGCATAAACTGTTACCCTTTTTATCTGTAGTTCCAACTGATTTTAGTCGGCGTTTCCAGTAGAAGGTTAGACCGCAAATTCCGCTGATGTCTTGGGCACGGGTGGTTGTGCAATTGTCAGTTTAAACGCCGCATCTATTGATTGTGTAATGGGGAACTGGGTATGGCATTTATGTATACCCTGAAATTCCATTTTGGACTATGCAAATGCACCCTTTAGATAGTAAGTTCCATTTGGTGACTGTATCATTCACGTGGTAGAAAAAGGGCATGACTGTATCATCGACGTGGTAGAAAAAGGGCGTGGTAAGCTGGTTACATGACAACGTCTCTTGGGGTGGCGAGAGTGTTCAAAGGTTAATGATTAATGTTTAAAGCTAACGCTTACATGGGTTGATAAATCAAATCTTTTAAAATTAATTTTTTATAGTTAAAGTGAATGCATACATGGGAGGGTTCCTTCAATAATGTTTAAGGTTAGTCATTAGTACTAAGGTTAATGCTTGATGTGATGGTTCTATCGATTTTGTAGCGCCAAGACAATTATAATCACCATAAACCTTCAGATCTGGAATTGTTTTAAAGGGAACTGTTTGAATAAGTTTTTTTTTTATTGTAAGGTTGGGGTGGGAAAGGTGACATCAAGGATTACCTAGAACCTGCTAGAGATATACCTCTCACCTTGCAAACTGGGCGTAATACATATTCACCCTCTCCTTACGCTAGTGTTTTTAATGACAGTGATGGTGCTTATGCTTGTTCTCATTTGCAAGTGAAAACCAAATGAGTAGTTAATCCTTATTGGGTAAAGCAATATCTTTAGACAAAACACCTAACTTACGCAGTTCTAAGAATATCTAGTGATGTATGACTGTTATAGTTTTCAGATCTCCTCGTGTCATCATCGTCTGGTGGACTTGTTGATTGGGGGCTAGGTTCAATCGTCAGGGGTTTAGTTAGTGAACTTGTCTCCTTGCGCATTGATTTTAGCGGGGCTGAGGGTATTGTTTTGGTTGTGCCATGGTTGTCGTCAAGCCTTTCGCGTGGTGATGACCTGATCTCGGTTGAGAGGATCATTGCACACCCTAAGGGATAGAAACAAAGTATAACTGTGCCGAGTTTTGTGCCACCTCATGTGGGCATGGTTCGCGGCCAGTGTAGTATTGGCATTTGGGATGTAATTCCATCTTATGCTGGGTTGCACACCATCGAGGTTCTAGTTACTAGTCATTGAGGCCGTTGCGTAGGGATGGTGGAGGTTGTCCTGTAGCTTGTAGGCGTTGTTGAGTGAGTTGCATGCGTTGGTTCTTCATCATGTTGCAATGTTGATTATAATGTCATTATTACCTTCCTACACACAAAAAAAAAAAAAAAAAAATTAAGGACGCTTTTACCAGTTGCAAGACGTAGGAGTCATACCAGATGGGGTTGTTACATATGGTATCAGAGCGGCTTCAACCCTGCGATTGTGAATCACCAGGATTTCCACTACAATAACCCATGAGTTTTAACCCTTACATGATTGAAAACTTTAGTGTGTCCTTTCAGAATCGCATTTAGAGGACACCTCAGAGGTTCATGACGTGGTGTCGTGGAAGGAGGTGCGGTGCCTCCAGAAGTTCTCGCACCCTCGGAAGAAAAATTCCTTGGGATAGATGCGCTAGTTGAAAGGGAGATGATGGTCAGACAAGGCCCTTTCAGTTTTTATCAAAGGGCCTTGATTCACCATCGGTACTGAGTTGAGCCAAGGGCACCTGTACCCCAGAGGGTCCACAGCACACCCTAGCAAGAACTGTTGGCTTCCACCAAGGACAAGAGAGAGTTGAGTTCTAGCATCCACGAGTGTCACGGATGGTGGTGTTGTCGAGGCATGGTTGTAGAGGAAGGTGTGGTGCTTCATGCCTCGCGCTTATGACCTCTGCCATGAAGTTCCATGTGGTGGTATTTCAACTGAAGGGGAGCGATCTTCTATGGTGGAAGACGCTCATACCACTTTTGAACCTGATCATAGATGACATGTCATGGGAACGATTCGAGGAATGATTCCAAGAGTACATATCTCTAAGGAATTTGTTGAGCGTCAACTCAATGAGTTCAACGCCTTATGACAAGTCACTCGCATGGTGCCTGAGTGCAAGGCCTGTTTTAGGGTGTTTATGTATGCTCCGCATATTTTCCCAAAAAATTAAGGTCAAGGAGTTTCGAGTTGGCCTTATTGTTAGAATTCAGCTTCTACTTCAGGTATTAGTATTATTGGATCGAAGTAAGTGCATTGGACGTGTGGCAAGCCACACTACTGACGTGACTGCCCAGTGGAGAGGACTAGTGTGTCCGGATCAGCCAAACCCACTACTGTAGGAGATATGGGCAAGGCCCATCAGATTCATGTAGTGGTTAATAACCGCCAGGCAGAGAATCAATCGACTATGCTCAAGACGACAGGTACTGTCGCTGACCAGACCCTTAGTATTTTGATAGATCCCGGTGCTACCAAGAGTTTCATTTCTAGAGTAGCGCTGAAAAGGATTAAGGTAAAGGTAGTCGAACAAGACGAGTTTAGCTTCATAGAGATGGCTTCGGGAGCCAAGCAGAAGGTTAAAGGAAGGGTTACGGGCTATGCGCTTAACCTGAGAGAGATTGTCACGAGGGCCACCCTATACGTTACGATCTTAGGATCTTATGACATCGTGATTGGTACGGACTAGTTGGAATCGCATGGGGCGATACCCAACTGTAAGATGAAATGATTGAGCTTGTTCGATGATGAGGGACAGAGATGTTTGATTGTAGGTCAGAACCAGGGAGTCTCCCTGAGGTTCATCTCTTCCTTACAACTTCGGAAGAGCATGCGCAAGGGGTGAAAGCTTTATGCGATCCTTACGTTAAATGAGAAGGGAGTAATGGAAGGTCTAGAACACCTTCCTGTGGTGAGAGAGTTTGCAGACATATTTCTAGAGAAGTTACCTGGGATGCTGCTGGAGAGGGAATTGGAGTTTATTATAGACCTAAAACTGAGAACTTAAATGATAGCGAGAACACTTTACCAGATGTCAACTCCAGAGTTAAAAGAGTTGAAAATGCAACTGAAGGAGTTGTTGGACCTAGGACTGATACGTCCTAGTGTGTCACCATGGGGTGCACCTATTATTTTCATATGAAAGAATGATGGTTCATGGAGGCTCTTCATTGACTATCATTAATTGAACAAGGAAACGATCAAAAATCAGTATCTGTTGCGAGGAATTGATGATATTTTCGATCAAATGAAGGGTGTGACAGTGTTCTCCAAGATCAATTTGCAATCAGTGTATCACCAGTTACGGATCAAGGAGCATAATAGCCTTAAGACCGCCTTTAAGACGAGGTTTGGGCATTATGAGTTTACTGTGTTACCATTTGGACTGACAAGCGCCCCAAGGGTATTTATGAGTTTGATGAACGGGGTGTTCCACGAGTACCTGGACAAGTTCATCCATGTATTCATTGACGATTTTTTATTTACTCTTGGATGACAGAGGAGCATGATGAGAACTTGCGCTTGGTACTAGAGTGTCTGCGAGAGCACAAATTGTATGGGAATTTGTCCAAATTCTCATTTTATCAACCGATGATTCACTGCTTAGGGCATGTCATCTCCGGTGAAGGCATCGTCATGGATCCAACAAAGGTTAAGTCTATCATGGAATGGCTTTCACCAACGAATGTCCTGAAAGTGTGTAGCTTCATGGTTTTAGTAGGATATTATCGACGGTTCGTAGATGGGGTTTTCAAGATAGAAAATCTGATCACGGAATTGCAGAAGAAAAACAATAATTTTGTTTGGAAAGAGAAATGCGCGGAAGCATTTCAGAGGCTCAAGAATTCATTGACAACAACAACGATACTAAGGGTCCTTCACATGGATGTGTACTTATTGGTACGCACTGACATATCCAAGGAAGGCTTAGGAGGAGTCTTGATGCAAGATGGATGAGTGATCACTTACATTTTGAGGAAACTAAGAAGGCATGAGGAGAACTACACGACAACCAATTTGGAGTTTTTAGCCATCGTATATGCCTTAAAGGTTTGGAGACACTACTTTGTTGGACAAAAAATTGAACTAAAGACTGACCATTGTGGACTACAACACATAGTTACACAAAGCGACCTGAACGTGCGACAATTGCATTGGTCAGAATTGCTTAGCAAGTACGACCTTGAGATGACTTACATAAAAGAAATAGTGAACCGAGTGGTAGATGCATTGAGTCAGAGACCAAGCATCCTTTCAATGTTGCCTCTTCAAATGAATCTACATGAAAAGATTCTAACTTTGTAGCGTGACGATGACTAGTACAAAGAGGTCAAGGGTTTTCTTGGACAAAACATAATGATGGTGCCACGATTTGAAGGATTTTCATTTGATAGCAATGGATTATTGGGGTTTAAAAAACATATCTACGTACCATTGAATGATGAATTGAGGATTTTGATCCAGAGTGAGGCTCATAGAGTAGTTTACATGGTGATCCGTCGGATCTTTTAATGACTTATGGTTGAGTTTTAATTTTGCATGTTTTAATTAACCATTTGAGAAAACTTATTGAAAGAATGAGGAAAGAAGAGGAATTATGATAGCCATATACACATTTGTAGATTTGAAATGAAATAGAAGAAAACAAACCATAACATGCAGATTGATAACAGAGTTCGACACAACTTTGCCTACGTCTCTGGGCCTTTTCTCTGTGGGGAGGCTTCTTTATTTCTTCTCAAGAGCACAAAAATACATCATAGCAATGCCAAATGGCTACAAGACTAATCTGTTCATGTTCTTCCAGATCTCTAGAACCTTGCAAAGAAAATGGCACGCAAAACGGACATCCAGAGCTCCCAGAAAGGATCCAACAGCGTCTCCTCCTCAAAAGCTTCTCTGCCTCAAAATGGCTTTCCCTTGGCTTCTTCTCAGCATAACTCTACTCTGAATGCCCCCTATGGCCTTAAACAGGCCTGGGTTATATAGCTGGGAAGTTGGTTAGTCATCTCCAACTTCCTCCCAAAATTTAGGCTCCAAAACTACCCAATAACTCCCAAAAATGGAGAAAATACATTAAAAATGGGCTTAATTACAATTAAAAACCAAAAATTGGTTATAAAACCCACTTTATAACTATAATTGGGC
>ML810245.1:34572-98083 GCA_009831015.1 Picea engelmannii
CCTCCCAAAATTTAGGCTCCAAAACTACCCAATAACTCCCAAAAATGGAGAAAATACATTAAAAATGGGCTTAATTACAATTAAAAACCAAAAATTGGTTATAAAACCCACTTTATAACTATAATTGGGCATAATCCCCCTTCGTCCACATGCGCCCCCTTGGAAGGGTCACATGGATTCATATGGCCAAGCGCTAGCCCAATGGGCTAAGCGCTGGCCCCCTTCCATTCGACGCTAGCTCCCAGTTCTCGGCGCAACCATAGGACCCAATGGTCTAACTATCGTAACCACGCGCATATAGCAAAGGTCACATGATATAAAGGCATATGACTGGGGGTTCCACTCCACTTTACCAACTCCCGCACATATATCGTCATATGTTATTCAAATAAAACCACGGCTATGTGTTAGAACTCGACGCCATATATATGTACACGGTCACATAAAAAAGGTTATGACCACGGGTCGGGGCTAAGCCTCGACCTGACCCCTCTGTCGTTTACAACCATAGGAAAATTCAAATATTTTTGAAACCATATGGTTCGTAAGAACTAATGGATGGTATAGTGGTCAGACGGACTTTGATAAAGCGTAACTGGTTTGGGAGGTCCGAGGGTCGAACCCCACGGACTCCAATACAATTTTACATAACAAACCAAATAGACCAATACTGGGGTGCCATGTGGCAGCCCACGATTGGGCGACGTGGCACCTCTACATCCAACCGATGAATTCCACGCGTTAGCCACTGATTCGTCCACATCAACTGTCATACTACCACGTCAACCTTGCCACGTCATCCCTGCCACGTCAGATGATGACGTCATCTGTGCCATGTGTCACCCTTCCAGTGGTGACACGTGTCACCTTGGGATAGGTCCAACTGTATCCCCGTATGCCCAAATCTGCCTGACACGTGTCATCTCCTAGAGCTACCATGTGTCGCATGTATGGAATTACCACGTTAGCATACAGACATGCCACGTCAGCGTCCGTATGGATTGTACAGACTACACAGTCATCAATTTTTTGCATGTTTGACTTATCGGACAGAACGCGATATCTTCTCCATATGGAGCCCATTTGACAAAGTAAATATACCACCGGAATTAGGAAGACGAGATGGACGCAATGTCATAGGTTTTGTCACATAACGAGCACTTTCATTTTTGAGCATTTTTGGTCCCTAAAAGGTTACTGACTAGTCAACAAGCTCGGGATAGGCCACCCGGCTTGCTCTCTGTCTCTGAACTCTGTTCTGTGCACCCATCTCATCAAGATCAACTATAACACAATCATGAAAACTGACAGTATATTGTTATCCATTTGAACCCTGTTACATCTTACTGAAGCCACTATAATCCATGTAGAAAACATTGCTAATGACAACATCAAAAAGATGACTGCAAATGAACTGATATACTTGATGTATCTGCATGACCTGAGCTTATATTGAAGCAAATTATGATTGATTTTCCATTCAACAACCATGTCTTGTTCTTTCTTAAGATCAATTACTTCATTTGAAACAATTATTGGTTTGTTTCATGCTTGCACTGCATTCATTAATTGTTCCCTTGTTTGAAGTGTTTTATTTTCTTTAACATGATGAGAATGAACCACATAATCATGACCAGCTTTAGTGAATTGATATTGATTCTTTGTCTTGTAGAAGATTGCCTTACGATCAAATAAGTATGGACTACCTAAAATCATTCCACATTCTCTTAACGACACAACATCACAAGTTACTTCGTCCACATACTTAGATGAAACTGGAAATTTGATTGTGCACTGTTTTGTTATGTGCATTTGATGATGATTGCTCATCCATTTAAGTGTATAAGCCTTATGATGAGTTTGCGTTTTTAACCCCAATTTCTTAACCAATTCTTCTGAGATTAGATTAGATTGGGATCCACTTTCGATTAAAGTGTCTATCTTAGTGTGTCGCATGATTACCTTTATATGAAACAAATTGCTTCTACAATCAATCTCTTCACCATTTTTACCTGTCATACCAAACAATGAAATCTTTGACTCATCACCTAAATCCAATCCCAAGTCTGTGGGTTTTGATGTTGTTGCCACTGTTTGCATTCCCTTCTTTTCTTTGAACCACTTTGGCCTCTTCTCGGGATGCAACTGCCAACATCTATCCTCAGCATGTCCCTCTTTCTTGCGATGCTTGCAAGAGGGCTTTCCTTCCTTCTTTGTCACTGCATTTTCATTCTTGCCATTGCCATGCCTTTTCCTCTTGTCCTCTTTCCTCGAAGACGATGATTCCCCTGACACACCTTCTTTCCCTACTTCAATATACGTAGCTTGAACAAAAACCTCATCAAGGTTAGTGGGTCCAAACATGAAAACAATGTTTCTAATATGCACAAGTAAACCTCCTATATACTTCATAAGGTTTTCTTTTGTTTTCAAAGGGATGTCTAACATTAATGCCATTTTTCTAAATCCATCGGTGTATTCTTGCACTGTTTGTCCTTTTCTTAGTTTGAAAGATTGCCATTCAATTATTGCTTTTTCTTTATAACCCAAAGGATAGAATTGTTTTCTAAGTGTAGAAATGAAATCCTTCCATGATGGAAATACATTACCCACATTTTGTGTTCCCTTTTGTAGCTTGCTATGCCACCAGATAAGAGTTGTACCTGAAACTCTCAAAGATGCCAACTTGATTTGTGTGGCCTCATCCTCAATCTGTTGCACACTGCAGTATACCTCCATCTGCCTGATCCAGTTATCAAGTTTTTCTGCATTTACTTCACCATCATATATGGGAAACTCAAATTTTACATCAATTTTTAACAATGGCATTTCATGTTTATTCTTATGAACATTTTTCTTTCCACTAGATTTAGAACTTGAACTTGAAGAAGAAAGAGAAGAAGGAGGTGTTGATGGAGGTGAAGGAGAAATCTGAGGATGGTCCTCTTCCTCTTCACTTTTTCCCTTCGAAGGATCACCCAAAAATGGTCTCTTTCATTCCAAGTAATCTTCGTACAAGACTTTCACCATCTCCGATGCCATCTCATCTTGACAAATCCCTTCTTCCGACGCCATCTTCTCGCTGTGAGAAGCCCTTTTTCTCAATCCAATTAATGGATTCTCTGCAACAAGCTCGCCTTCACCATGCTGTAGCTTTTCTCTGGTTAACATGCAACTCAAATCCAAACGTCAACTAGCTCTGATACCACTTGATCCGTCGAATCTTTTAATGACTTATGGTTGAGTTTTAATTTTTCATGCATTAATTAACCATTTGAGAAAACTTAGTGAAATAATGAGGAAAGAAGAGTAATTATGATAGCCATATACACATTTGCAGATCTGAAATGAAATATAAGACATCAAACCATAACACGCAGATTGATAACAGAGTTCGGCACAACTTTGCCTACGTCTTCGGGCCTTTTCTCTGTGGGGAGGCTTCTTTATTTCTGCTCAAGAGCTCAAAAATACATCACATCAATGCCAAATGGATACAAGACTAATCTGGTTATGTTCTTCCAGATCTCTAGAACCCTGCAAAGAAAACGGCACACAAAACGAACGTCCAGAGCTCCCAGAAATGATCTAATAGCGTCTCCTCCTCAAAAGCTTCTCTGCCTCAAAATGGATTTGGCTTGGCTTCTCCTCAGCATAACTCTGCTCTGAATGCCTCCTATGGCCTCAAACAGGCCTAGGTTATATAGTTGGTAAGTTGGTTACTCATCTCCAACTTCCTCCCAAAATTTAGGCTCCAAAACTACCAAATAACTCCCAAAAATGGAGAAAATACATTAAAAATGGGCTTAATTACAATTAAAAACCAAAAATTGGTTATAAAACCCACTTTATAACTATAATTGGGCATAATCCCCCTTCGTCCGCATGCACCCCCTTGGCAGGGTCACATGGATTCATATGGCCAAGCGCTAGCCCAAAGGGCTAAGCGTTGGCCCCTCTCCATTCGGCGATAGCTCCTGGTTCTCGACGCAACAGTAGGACCCGATGGTCTAATTGTTGTAACCACGCGCATATAGAAAAGGTCACATGATATAAAGGCATATGACCGAGGGTTCCACTCCACTTTACCAACTCCCGCACATATATGGTCATATGCTATTGAAATAAAACCACGACTATGTGTTAGAACCACGCGCCATATATATGTACACGGTCACATAACAAAGGTTATGACCACGGGTCGAGGCTAAGTCCCGACCCGACCCCCCCACCATTTACAACCATAGGAAAATTCAAATATTTTAGAAACCATATGGTTCATAAGAACTAATGGATGGTATAGTGGTCGGGTGGACTTTGATAAGGCGTAACCGGTTTGGGAGGTCCGGGGGTCGAACCCCACGGACGCCAATACAATTTTACATAACAAACCAAATAGAGAAATATCGGGGTTCCACATGGAATCCCACGATTGGGCCATGTGGCACCTCTACATCCAACTGATGAATGCCACACATCAGCCACTGATTCATCTACATCAACTTCCATACTGCCACGTCAACCTTGCCACATCATCCGTGCCACGTGTCACCCTTCCAGTCGTGACACGTGTCACCTCGGGATAGGTCGAACTGTATGCCCATATGCCCAAATATGCCTAACACGTGTCATCTCCTAGAGCTACCACATGTCGCCTGTACGAACATGCCAAGTCAACATACGAACATGCCACATCAGCATCCGTACGGACTGTACACACTGCATGGTCAACAATTTTTTGCCTATTTGACTTATTGGATAGAACGCGATATCTTCTCCATACGAAGCCTGTTTGACAAAGTAAATATACCACCGGAATCAAGAAGACGAGACACACGCAATGGCATAGGTTTTGTTGCATTCCAAGAACTTTCATTTTTGAGCATTTTTCAAGCCCTGTCAGGCTTCTGGATCCGATTTCGGATCACATGGCTCACTCGAGAGTCACGAAGATGAGGGAAGACCTTAAACACTTGTTATATGGAAGGGAATGAAGGTATCCATAGTCAACTATGTGGCCAGATGTCTAGAGTGTTAGCTGGTAAAGGCTAAACATAGACACCCAGTAGGATTACTACAACCACATGCTATTCCATAATCGAAACGAGCGATTATTTCAATGGATTTTATTGTTGGATTTCCACTGAAAGCAAGGAGACATGACTCGATGTCCTTAGTAGTAGACACTCTGATGAAGAGTGCTCACTTTATTCCTGTGCATACAACGTATCAGGCACCTGACATATCTAGATTTTTCATCAGTGAGATTGTGAGGCTGCATGGCATGCCTAAGAGGATTATATCCAATAGAGGATTGGTGTTTACTGGATGATTTTGGATGAGTTTCCAAGAGCCCTAGGGAACCCAACTTAATTTAGTATTGTGTATCATCCAGAGACTGACGGGCAGACCAACAAATGAACCATACCTTGGAGGACATGTTGCGCATGTACGTGATGGACAAACAAAAGCGTTGGGAAGAATTCTTGCCACTAGTGGAGTCCCCTTACAACTACAGTTACTAGAACACCATTAAGATGGCACCTTTTGAGTTTATTTACAGGCGACCGTGTCAGACGCCTTTAAGTTGCGTTCATCTTGAGGATAGTGTCATGGTGGGACCAGAAGCGACCCAAGAAATGGAAGAGAAAATGAAAACAATAAGACAAAGGATTTAGAAGTGCAGTATCGACATAAGAGTTAAAATGATGCGCATCGTGTCGACCATAGTTACGTTGTGGCAATCGAGTCTTTTTGCGGCTGAAACTACATAAGAGTTTGATCTAGTTTGAAAAAAAAGGGGGGGCTAAACTATATCCTAGGTTCACGGAATCCTACGATATTTTGGAAAAGAGAGGTTTTTGGACTGATGACTAGCCTTTCCTAATTTTGAGGTATATGCATGATGTATTTCACATCTCAGTTGAGACTTTATGATTATTGATCCTTCGCATGATTTGAATTGAGCACCTTAAGGGTATCGGACGAGGGTGCGCTCACGGCTGAGCCGATACGCATATTGGATCATCGCAGTTGATAGCTACGACGTTGAACAATAGATCAGGTCAAGGTCATGTGGGACAACTATAGTCTGCACTCGATGACATGGGAGGACGCATATGATATGCGCCATTAGTTTCCATTTTTGTTGATAAATAGACTTATGATACTGCAATACACTTATTCTACATTTTTACTATGAAATTTTGGGATGAAGTTTAGATGAAGAGGGGATGTATGTAACATCATGCTCTGGCACATTAAGTGAACTTATTCTTTGAGGACACTTGCTCGCAAGTGATCCAGATTATTATGCTATTAAAACCTTTGATTTGATTATGAGGCGTTATGGGTTGATGACATGTTGAGACTTGTTCTATTCACTTGGCTTACTGAGCATGTAGTATTTTGGACCTCGAGGATGCAGAGGCATCGATGGAACCCCTTGGACTCTAGATCAAGTCAGGGAGTGTACCATTGGGGTTTGATTGTTTTACTTTGATATTAGTGCATCTGATTAGATGGTATGATATGGATATGTTCTGACATGATTTGTGGATGATGCAGGCTGATGATAGTTTGTCGACCAGAATCACATATGGAGTAAAGGAGTCACACACGACTACTAGAGATGTTGAGGGAGACAGGTGGGCAATAGCCCTGCCACAACCTACTAGCACTCTCGTCGTGGCTCGAACTGTAGGTTAATGATTACCTAGTTCGAGAGGACCCATGATGCCATGAGGGAATACTGTGACATTTTCTCACGATGATTCTAAGGGGCATGCAATAAGGAAGGGGCCTTATTCCTTAGAGGCCCTTAGTCTCCCACCAGTTCACCCGGTGGAGTATTGACTCCAGGGGTTATTGACGCCTACCAAGTCAGTCAAGAGGCGAGTGGCACCCTTGGAGCACATGGTACATCTTGAAGGGCACATCACACAAGAAAAATGGAGAGTGGGGAGTGGCACCCTTGGAGCACGTAGTCCATCCGGACGGGTGCATCGCACAAGGGAAGAGATGAGGCAAGTGGCACCCTTGGAGCACCCAGTGCACCCTGAAGGGCACATCACGTTGTTGATGATAGAGGAATGATCCTAGATGGCCTTAGGAAAGATAACGTGTTAAGTATTTTTAAAGCAAATTCCCTAATTAAATATCACCCAATACGAAAATTTGAGGTTTAAGTCTAAACTTTGGAGAGGGAGCGGCCATGAGAAACCCTAATCCCCTTGTGGTGTAAATTTATGCCGACGAGACAAAGAACCCCTGCGTGGAGAATTACCAGAACTGACCACAACCTTTCGGCCCCACTGATACACCGGTATGGGCGACGAAGAGGGGGGGAAACCCCCCTCATATCGCAATGCTGCGGCCAATGATAGATCAGGTACCAGTACAAAGAGACCCACTTTCGAGCTGCCACTGCAGGTATGAGAGCAGCTTCTAGCTAGGGAACAAGGCCTCAGAACGGAAATGGAGACAGAAGCCGGAATCGCCCAACCAAAGCCACCACGAGGTTGGGAACCAGGCAAATGCATTCCGCAGATGGAGAAACCACCGAGATACCTCATAAACTCAACTAGGGTTGGAGAGCACACACAGTTCATGAGAGAGAACGCCCTCATTCGCAAATTTCTAGGACTTTGGCCAACAGAGAGGGATCTCAATAGATGGATCAAGAACTAGTGGAATCCCAAAGGGGATTATGAGGTCCAACTCAGCTCCAAAGGTTTATTTACAATCATTCTATACAATCTTGAGGACAAGGAAAAAATCTTTGAAAATGGGCCATACTTCTACAACTTGGCAGGGCTGTTCCTACACTTCTGGACTGAAAGATTTAGCCCGGACAGAGAAGACTTCACCATGGCCCCTGTATGGATCCACCTATACTCCTTGCCACAAGAGTTCTGGCTATAAGAGATTATAATGGGCATAGGAAACACCATCGGGAAGTATGTCAAAGCCTCGGAAGCCAAAAGACAAAGAAAATATACCTCATATGTCAGGATTTGTGTTTACATGAATATCTCCAAAGCACTCCCTCGAGCGGTGACCCTTGAGTACCAAGATGAGGACTGGCAACAAACTCTGGACTACGAGCACATTCCTTTCATATGTAGGAGATGCCATGAGCATGGCCACTTATATTGCGATTGCCCTCTTATCAAACAAGCTACCAAAGCAAGCGACACCACACAGAAGGATGGATTCACCACGGTCGCATCAGAAAGGAGAAACCCACCAAGGAATCAGATCCCAGACTCTAAATAAAAAGTCGCAACCAAAAACTCTTATGAGATTTTGGATCGGCTGCCCGAAGATGAGGAAATTCAGAATCCACACAGGGACTCTCAACAGCCGCAAAAAAATTTCCCAAATCCTAACCCTTCTCCCCAAACTTGTGAAACCCACACAGAAGAGAGAGGAGAAGGGGAAGGGGATACCCCAATGTTGCTGGATGACCGAGATCTAGTAGGGATAGATCTGGAAAAGCTAGAGGAAGCCCTAAATCAAAAGGACCTACATACCCTCGCTGAAGAACAATTAGGCAAAGTGCACAAGGTATTTCTCAATTCCTCAGCATGATCCATAGCATGCCTAGGCATAGCAACGGACTCGAGCTCTGGCTCGAAGAGAGTCCTTCGAGAAAACAAAAGAAGAGGACGAAAAACCGTGCACCAACTGATCAAGGAAGTGGGCAACTTGATGATAAATTCAGGTCAGATCCACAAGCTCTCGGAGGGATACCTCCACACAACACCTCCCTCTTAATGATGAATATCATCACCTGGAACATCAGAGGACTTAATGGTAGATCCAAGCAAAGGATCCTCCAAGACTACATCATAGTAGAAAAACCAAATATTCTGCTGCTACAGGAAACAAAATGCTGAGGAGCAGAGGCTGAAACAATCTTTCAGCGCATATGGCGAGAATGCAACTCCCTAACAACAGACTCCACAGGTGCCTCAGGTGGCCTTGTTATTTTATGGAACCCATCCAACATCACTATTAGAAAACCCTTCACAACGATAGGCACAATAACGACTCACTTCGAGGTCATCGGCTCGAACCAGGAAGGAGCCATCACCAATGTCTACGGGCCTCACAACAGCCAGGACAAAGACAAATTCATGGAGCGGCTTGAACTGATCAAGACCCTAGAAGAAACTCAAAACTAGATCTTAGGAGGCGCCTTCAACATGATCTTGACGCTGGAGGAGAAAACTGGAGGCACCAAAAAACTAGAGCAAGACAGTGGTAAGTTTAAATCTCTCATTGACCACCTAAAATTAGTAGATATAGAAAATAACAATGGTACCTTTATTTGGTCCAATCCTAGATCAAACAATCAACACATCACATGCCTTTTGGATCGCTTCTTAGTCGCCGAAGAAATAATGGAATCAGGCTCCTACCTGGAAAGCCTCATTCTACCAAAAGCAGGCTCAGATCATTGGCCCCTGGCTCTTCAGCTAGACACGGGAGAGCTTCCCAAGTATAAGCCTTTTCACTTTGAGAAATTCTAGTTATCGCATCTAGATTTTCAACGGCTAGCCAAATCCTGGTGGGAGCAAGTGGAAATAGACCATGGATCTAGCATGTACAAATTCCAGCAGTGCCTCAAAAACTTCAAGCAGATGCTGAAACAATGGAACAAAAACTTCTTTGGCAATATACTTCAAAGTAGAAGGACCATAGAAAGTAGGTTGGGGGGAATTCAAAAAATATTCATTTCCGGATCCAAAGCCACAGAATTAATGAAGGAGGAGGAGCAGTTATAGGAACAACTAGAAGAAAGAAGGAAACAAGAGGAAATCTTATGGAAGCAAAAATCCAAAGTGCAGTGGCTCAAGGAAGGGGAGAAGAATACAAAATTTTTTCATAGAGCTATGATTCATAGAAGACACATCAATAGGATCACTCACCTAGAGGACAGTCAGGGAAACATAATCAGGGAACACTCCAAAATCAAGGAGGAGTTGCTTAAGTACTACCAAGACCTTCTAATGGAATCAAAGATGAACAAAACGGAAGACATACGAAGAGTCACTGGACATATACCATCTCTGGTAACCCCAGAGCAAAATGCAGCTCTAACTAGGCCCATCACCCATGAAGAAGTAGATCAAGCAGTAAAAACCATGCCCCCAGGAAAATCCCCTAGCCCAGACAGATTTACCACATATTTTTTCCACCACTGTTGGGACCTAGTCAGAAAAGAAGTGTGGGAAGTGGTATAGGAATCAAGAGCTTCAGGCCTGGTCCTACCAGCTCTCAATGCCACCTTTCTCACCCTTATTCCGAAATAAGAAAGAGTCACAAACCCCAAACAATTTAGACCCATAGCCCTGTGCAATGTTATCTACAAAATTATAACAAAGGTTATATCCAATCGGCTCAAACCCATTTTTCCATTTGTCATCCCCAAGGAGAAGGTAGGGTATGTAGAAGGGAGACAAATCATGGATAGCGTCATTCTAGCTCATGAGATCATCCACTCCCTTGAGACTTCATGAATTCTAGGTATGCTAATCAAACTTGATCTTTCAAAAGCATTCAATCGAGCTAACTGGCAATATCTCAGAGCTGTCTTAGACTCTTTTGGTTTTGATCAGGGTTGGGTAAATTGGGTCATGAATCTCACCTCCTCTGCTTTCTTCTCCATTCTCGTAAATGGTGTACCATCCCAACCTTTTTCACCTTCTAGAGGAATCTGACAGGGGGACCCCCTCTCCCCCTTCCTGTTTGTACTTATGGTGGAAGGTCTAGGACGATACATCAAGGTAGCAGTAACTGAAGGCTCCCTTAAAGGCCTGCCTCTGTACAACATCCAGCCAACACCCTCTCATAGACAATTTGTTGATGACACCCTCCTCCTGAACTCCCCCATGGTCCAGGAAACCAACAAGCTCAATTCCATCCTTTCCGAATTCACTGAAGCCTCAGGCATGACACTCAACTTGGAAAAGTCCAATCTTTACCTTTTTAATACCCCGCCTTCTATCCAACTTCATGTTTCCATACTTCTGGGGATACCCAGGATCTCTCTTCTATCCAACTATCTTGGGGTTCCCCTCACAGGAGAGATAACTAGATCCATCTCCTGGGACAACCTTCTCCTCTCCATTTCCAACAGGCTAAGCAACTGGACCTTTAGACCCCTCAATATTGCCTCTCGGCTGGTACTCCTCAAGTCCGTTTTGCAAGCTCTACCCACTTATCTCTTCACCGCTCTAGTTGCTCCCAAAAAAGTCAAGAGAGCCATCAGAAACCTTCAACAAAACTTTCTCTGGCATGGTCATCAACCCAACAGGAAATGGTCTCTAGTCAACTGGGATAGACTTTGCATGCCAAAAAGTCAAGGAGGATTGGGACTCCGAGATCCAGGGAAAATTAAATAAATAATGGGAGCTAAAATCTGGTGGAGATGGCTAAAAACTCCAACAGTTGCCTGGGCACAACTGTGGCAATGAAAGTACACCCCACACACACCGAAAGACCAGATAATCCAACACAACAACTGAATACATGGTTCCAACATCTGGAACACACCTTGGCAAAACCGAACATTGGTACAAAATCATGCCTTTTGGGAGATAAGAGATGGAGAAAGTGCCCAATTTTGGCAAGACTCATGGCAACAACTCAAACCCTTGGACGCAATGAAGGAACTATCCAATCTCAAAAGAGACCTCCACCAGAATACCTCCCTATGGGTTAAGGACCTTTGGAAACCACAAGCACAACAGCAACGGTGGTGCCAATGGAAGATCTCGAATCAAGAGCTCGGGACCCAAGAAAATCTCAATCTGCAGAGCTGGCAATCTTAAGCCATCTGCAGGAAAATACCCTATAGAGAGGGACCGAACATCCTAAGGTGGGGATACTCCACAGTTGGAATTTTCACTATCAAAGAAGCTTATTCACTGCAGGGAAATCACCAAGGACAAGAAAAGGAGCACATTTGGAGTAAAGTCTGGAACCCCGCTCTCTAGCCTAAGGTCTCCACCTTCTTGTGGCTAGTGGTGCACAATAGAGACTTAACGTGGGATAATCTAAGAAAAAGAGGCTTCATCAGACCATCCCTCTGCGTCCTATGCTATCAACATGAGGAAACTAAAGAACACCTCTTCAATGGGTGTCACTACAACCAACAGATATGGGACCAAGGAGCGCAAACAATGTGCAAATCCAACCAAAATCATAGCAACATCAATGACACAATCGAGAATTAGGATCACAACACCTAAAACAACCCCATACTAAATCTCATCTGGAAACTTTTTTTGAGGTTCATTCTTTGGCAAATTTGGAAGGAACAAAACAAGAGAATATTCCACCCTCAATCTTCACTGCCAGAGGCCACTTGGGTGAAAATCAACTCACTAATCAAAGAAACAATTAGGATTAAGTCTTGGAAAGAGGAAGATCTTCAATGCAACCCAGAGGATCAAGGCACTCTTCAAAATTGGTAGCCCATACTAAATAATCAACCGGGACCAAAGAGTCATAAGCGTAAACCGACGAGTCCAACCAGCTGGACACCCCCTCCAACACATTTCATCAAAGTAAATTTTGATGGAGCCTCCAAAGGAAACCCGGGAATTGTAGGATATGGGGTAGTGCTAAGAAATTCCAGCGGAAAAATCATTGATCTAGATGTAGGTTTCCTTGGGGACACAACCAACAATGTAGCTGAGTTAACAGGCCTATTGCGGGGACTCCAAACAACCATGGACAAAGGCTACCAAAGAATAATCTTAGAGGGGGACTCGCAAGTCATCATAAGGCTAATCACCAAGATTCTCCATGGATGCAACCCTGCAAGAATCTCACCAAGCTTGAGACTTGCTACTCTCCTCGAAGACTTCAACCACCTCCTACAACCCCATCTCAACATCATTACCTCCCACGTGAGACGGGACGCAAACAAGGTTGCAGATTGCCTAGAAAATGAAGCAGTCGAAACGGGCGTGGAACACTTGTGCTGGGAAGCCCACACCTAACTAGAGCTAGGGATCTTCACTCGGTGCCAAACCTTAGCCACCAAAGACCTTCAACCCCTGGATGGGGTGACACGTCACGCAATTGTGCCATGCCGGATCAGGCCAGGATGCGGTATTAATGCATCTACCGTCCAACATCCCCTCCGACTTTAACTTGCCATGGATTTGCATAGGTGCATTCAAGCAACGAGCCCCCTCGCACAAGGGAAGGGTACCAGCCACCAGCGCACTAACCAGCAGGCTTTAATGGTCATGGCAGTCATGTTAGCAATAGCCCTCATCGCCCAGGTTGACAGAGAAAAGCGCCAATCTCTCTTTGCAGCCTCCACTCCATTGGAACAACAGAATTGCCGCAACTTCTCCACCGCTCCACGGGAACAGTGGCAGCACCCTGTGACCTCGTCAGTGTTTAGGAGAAAAGAGACCTTTTTGGAAAGAACTCTAGCAATCTACTGGACCCCCACCATGCCCAGAGCGAGAGGGAAGCCGCGCAGGGGAGCTGCCTAGTACACGGCTGAATCACGGTGCTAGAGGAAAAATAATTTTGAGAAATCCATAGCAATGGTAGCCAGACAAAGGAGAACGACACCACGAATGCCTCCAATGGCGTACGTGGAAGAAGTTACCCCGAAGGCTGGCTTGGAAAGCGTTCCCGAGCACACACTGTTCACAGTGCCGGATAACTAGAACCCACCTTCGGATTTTGGTCTGGACAACAAGCCTCTCAATGCAAGCATTCTTCCCAACCCCAACACCACCAGCTTAGAGGAGCCTTACCCCACCTGCTATGTTGAAGAGGAGATTCCTCCTTAACCACCCACGGTGGAAGTGTTGCAAGCACATAATCTATAGGCGCATGCGCATCATGAAGGAGAGGAGAATACTCCCACATGGTCAATTGACAGCCACAGCCAAGAGAAGCAACTCTTCATGGACTCGGGGTACCCCAATCTCATTTTTGAGGTGAGGAGCCTATCAGATGATCAAATCTTCTGCCTTGCACGAATTGACCAAAGAATCGACATGCTCTTCGCGGCTCACTCCAGAACTCTTCCAAAGAGATAATTTTCAACATGCGTGTGGGCCTATGCATTCCCAGCAGGATGGCGACATCACGAGGACGAGGACAAGCGCGCAGGCTCAAAGGTTAAATAATGCTTAGGACTAGAACTTGTTTTTTTTTGCTATAATTTAGGCTACGAGCCAGTTAGCTTTCAATTTTCTTAGAGCTAGTTCATGATATCCAGTTCCATCTTCATGACTGATAGTCCTCGTTTCCTTCGGGAAGGATGACGCACTGTTAATTTTGTTAATTTTTTGAATGGGGTAACACATGGCAAGGGATGTCCAACTGCCCCAGTTTCCCGTTTAGGTGGGACAACTGACATCATGAACAACTACTGTATTTCTCTCTTGGTAATATAATAGATTCCATCTTTTTACTTAAAAAAAAAAAGGTTTAAGTCTAAACTATGCTAGTGGTAAAATTTTATCTCTCTATTAAAAAAAATAATAATAATGATAATAAAAATAAATCTACATGAGAAATAATTATGATCTTCGTTAAAACTTGTAACATGAAGGGAGTAAGAAATAAATTGTTTCAAAAATTATGTTGGATTAAAATTAAAATTGTTTTAGTACCTTAATAAATTAAAATATATTAATTAAATAAAAAAAGGGAAAAAGGGTTAATTTTCACACCTACCTTTTTGAGTTCTAAGTAAAAAGGGGAAAGAGGGAAAATCAAAAAAATTAGGAAACTAGGGAAAGGAGGTAACATAAAAAGGGGAAAATGGGAACTAAAGGGAAAAAGAAGAAAGTCAACTTAGTAAAGAATCTACCATTTAAGAGCTTTCTAATTTTAAACTAAATTAGTAATTTCATAATAGGAAAAGCCTTTAAAACCTGTAATGCATTTTGGGGACACCTAGGAGTGATTCTAGGAGTAACTCTAGGTGGGTGAGGGAAATAAGAGAATTAATTAAATAATGGAGAAATGTAGGGGATGGGGGTCACTTGTACAAAGAAGAATTTTTAAGGAATTTATTTTAAAACTTTAATTAAATAAGCTTTTAGGAAAGAAAGGAAGAGCGAAACTCTATTTAATGAAGGAAGGAGAAGGATGAATGATGATCTTCTATTTGAGTACCGTTACGCTAAATAAATATCCACTTGAATGACTTAAATTGTGGGATTTGGGATACTCAGCTCGGTTAGGAGCAGTGGCTCGGCCTTGCGAGGTGAGCTAGGAGCTAGTCGAAATCTCTGGATAGGTGTGTGGCCCCTTTGTGACTCGGGGGGCTAAGGGGGAAGAAGAGTACCCCTAGCATTGGCTAGGAGGTACCAGTGAAGTATCGACGATCAACGAGCAGGAGTTGCATGGAGCACGCGGACGTCACTAAGAGCGGCCGATCAGGAAACAATACTCTCTTTTCATTTGTATAATAGATGTTGTAGGTTTTATGGTTGGATCTGCATGTTGATTATGTAAGTAGATTGGATGTTTAGATTGATGTTTGAACTTTTCTAAGCCTAGCTAGACGATTGTTGACTCTCATGGCCTTCGTTTACCCTCATGTCATGACTACCCTGTGTGTTGAGTGTGACCTTGAGGTTGTTTAGCCTTCGTCCCTAGCTCACCAGGCCTCGCCTGAGCAGTCAGCCAAGAGTCTGATCTACGGTCATCACCTTAGCGTTAAAATACCTATGGATCTCAACGCCCTGCTTTTCTGTGTGAGGATGGCGAGCGAAGGAAGTTCTCGTCAGTCGTCTACCCCTTCTTATTGATCTTGGTTGATTCATGGTCATTTCTCCTTGTTGCGATCAATTTCCTCGGTGATTGTATTACCCTTCCTTTGGTGAATCGATTTTATCCTCTATGTATGATCCCTGCATTTGATGCATTCCTGGCAATGATTTTAATACCCTTCCTGGCAATGATTTAAGACTGAGTTTTTAATGCTTCTCTTGGCGATTTATTTTGTGCTTTTCCTCACTTCTGGTCTGCCTTTACTCTACTATTTTACTCTGCGTCACATGGTATCAATGGCTTAAATCTCAACATTTTTCTGAACCTTGATTTATTGAAGATGATCTCAGCCTTCATAATACACTTGAATGACAACCAGCGATTTTACTTTTGCTGTTGTGTTCACAATTTTTTTTCAGTGATTTTTTTTGGGTTAAAAGATGGGTTAGCTAATTGTGATAGTTACCCATGATTTGTATTATTTACCCGGAGGTTACCGTAATCTTAGACTTTGTTTTTGATGTGCTAATGATGGTGTTCTTAGTCTAGTGGTGGTGTTTTAATTACAGCAATTGATATAGCAGTTTGTACAATGCTTCAATACATATGCTGTTTTTTTTTTATGTTCATAGCATGTCGTTTAACTCAGCAATACACGTATTTACAGTGAAATTGTTAACTTCTATGCTAGTGAGTCGAACCATAACGTCTTCTATTATTGCATGGTCTATCTGCTCTTTACCTTTTACCAATAATCGTTTATATTCCTTTACTTCTGGTGGGTTGTATAGCGATTGCTTATTTTAATGAGGATAGCAACGAATTCCCTTCTGGTGTGTCTCTGTCCAGCGTTTTGCTTATTTTAAGACAACTGTATTTCTTCTCTAATGACCACGAATTGCCATTAAAATGTAGACCTGCCTTTACACCTTTTTCTTCTGGACAACGTTTTTAACGACTGGTGCATACCTTCATAGGGTTTACTGTTGCGCACTCTTTAACAGCACAACGAATTCGCCTTGGGGCATTCCAACCACCTTGGGCTGCAAATTTTACTTTTAATTACTTCAACGTTCACCCCTGCTTGGGCGGTGAGCCTGGACAGCGATTCCTTCTACCGTCGACTCCTGCTAGTGGGCGTGGTTTGCGGAACAATACCCAATATAATAAGAATGAAACACCTTCATTTTGTGGGGAGCCAATCCTTAACATAGTTTGATATTCATCTAGGTGTAAGGTTATGATTTTGGACCCTATAGAATATTCTTGAAAGTCCACATGTCACTACCTCCATATGTGTTATTCATGTGAACTAATGTGGCATCTAGTCAATATCATGGTCATCTATAGGATAGGTCAACTTGGCTGGGGAATTCAATTCCCATACAAACATAAACTCAAGTGATATTCATATCGTTGGATAAATATTGAAATATATTAGAGAATCAAGAGGTTGGTAGCTATATAGACTAAAAAATTGACCCCACAGGTGGTTGTTTCAAGATCCTCAAATGGGTTCCAAAAGGTTCTTGACCCCAAATATCCAAAGGAGTGATTGCCTCTAAATAGGCCCTATAAGCCAATAGTTCCAATTTTCCAGCTAGAAAGTACAAAAATAGATGACAGATTAGATAATGATACATTTTTCATCATACCTCCCCACCAAGGGAATATTTTCATCCATAAAATATTTTACTAAAGGAGCTTAGAAAATTTTTCCTCTAGTGTCATATTCGAATACCATTTGTCCTTTCCTAGAAGTGGTTGTTTCAACCAAATATACTAGAGTTCACACTGCAGTCTAGTTGTTCTTGACTTCGTCTACAAAAAAAAATCTCCTAAATTTACCTAAGATTCTAGTGCTAAGCTCTTTGTGGTAGTGTTGACATGAGAAAAAATGTCTTCCTACAATAGGGGATCATCAACCGATCAATTCCCCCATTAATCTTATAGTCATCTTATAGTCAGTTGGTATGGTGATGTCATTAAAACTTTTCTAAATTCTAAATGAAGTTCTATTTCATTATGCATAATGAAATCATATAACTAATACATCCAAGATACATAGGAGTGGATTTAGAATAACTTAAGAAATAGAAGGAAGAATGATTTCCAAATATAGGAAACAATTTACTAATGAAGGTAATTGTTAAGCTCAAATATAATATCTTAATCCATTTAAATAAAAATTTATGTGAATGAATAGATAATGTACTGTATACTTGATTAGTTTTATTAAGAGATTGTAGAAAACAAGAAAGGAATTTCAATATTCTTAGATGCAAAATTTAAATCAAGCTCTTACAAGAGTGTATTATCAAAACATGCAAATCCACATCAACAATTTTGCGATAAAATTTGGTTTAAAACCAAGTTATTTCACTGGTATAAATACACATCTACTTTAACAAGATTTACAACAATTAATTCTTTGATCATTTCCTAAAACATGAGAGAAATGAACAAGGTCTAGTTCTCATTTTCCTTACTATAAAATGTTTTAAAAATTATAATCTAATTGATCAAAATACAGAGTCTAATTACAACCATTCTGACCTCTCGAAAGATTTCCTTATAACAAGAACTCTTCACACTAGACAAAAGCCTTCTCCTTACCTTGATAAGAATATAAAAGGAAAAATCACAAAGATTTAAGACTCTTCTTTCCTTTTACTCTGATATAAATATACACACATAATCTCAAAAAATTCAACCCTCTAGCCAGAAATTTACACCTCCTTATTGAAAAGAGATTCCTTTATAATCACCTTAGATGACTTCATTGTTCATTCCTCTTTTTACATAGTTTCAAACAATCCTTTTTCCATACAAGGTTTTCTTGAACTTATTCTTATACTTAGAGTGAGGGGGGGTGAATCAACATAAGATACTTCTTACTTTAAATTATAATTCGTCAATAATTCATTATCTTTAAAATGATAAATGCAAGTGAACTCAAGTCACAGTACATAGAGTTTAATGTGGAAACGTTGCATGAGGAAACCACAAAAAATTATCTTGACACTAATTTCCTCATTTGAGCACCAACCCAACATGTTATTGTGTAGGCACCAACCTACTAGAGACACCAATATCCTTAGATGAACAACAAATTAGTAAGAATTGTATAGGAACCAAACTAACATATTGAAACACATAGTACTTTTGACTTCACCTCCATGCTTCATGCTTCATTTATTTTAGAGCATCATAATACCCTTAAATTTCATGCTCCAATGTCACTCTTTGATTCATACCCAATACATAGATTMAAAACCTAGTAATATTTATCGTCCATGTCCTAGTAAACTYYGTTGCATCGTTCCTAGAATATAATCTTAGACTACAACATCACAACCTCAAAACAATGCACTTTGTATCATCATAGAACTTAGTCCTTCATAAAACACCCTTAAAACTCCAARAAACTCYTCTTACACASGCATAGACCACAARAGTACTCTCCAACTTCTGCTCTGCACCTAAGACTTGATATTCATTCTTGGATTCTCTTAAAATGCCAACATCTATCCTATATTTATAGTATTTTTGTGCTCACTTTTAGGGTCGACCCGTAAAGACTAGCTAGGCCATCCTAAACGTTTTGGCTGACATTTCTAACATAAAAATTAATATATCATCATTCCAAAGGAGTTTGAGAGGGTTCCATATTCCATTGGAAAGGACTTAGAATACAATTTCCAACAATATAAACTATACTCCCATTTGAGGTAGGAATTTAGAGTAAAATTGACTTCAAAGTTATGGTATCCAAATTAAGAATCAAAAATCCTAAAATAATATCTCCAAGAATATCCATATTTCAATATGTATCTTGGACATTTGTACTCTCCCCCTATATTTGATATAAATGAAAAAAAATATTTTCAATAAGTTTCAATTCTTTTCTTTTTGTAAGTTCTCTTGTTAATCTATTAAAAATACAATCGAAATACAATTAAAAAAACATTGATTGTCCCTTGGAATGAACGAAAACTTGAGCCTTCCCTTAATGGGAAACCATGATGAGAAGAGACTTGAGTATTCTTCCTTCCTTTGAAGGGAAACTGGGCTTACAAAAACTTAGACACATTTTTTTTTTTTCTCATTGACATAAAACTAGAAAAATGCTTGCAAATTCAAAACGTAAAGATTGAAAAAAAGATAGAGGGCCCTCAACATAAAGAGTTCTTCTCAGTCACGTTGGGAGGGAAATATGGAGGAATTTATTCCACCACTAGGAAGCCACATAAATTGTCGTTGTTGTCACTTGTGGAGATGGATCTTCGTGATCTTGGCTCATTGACTGGGATACCTATGATTTGGATGAAGGGAGTCCTCAATGAGTTTTACTGGTATGGATTGACCATTGTTGATGAGTTTTTGGGAGTCTTTTAAGGAATCAAGGTGCTAGGGTGGGCCGCATAAGGAGGTGGACAAGTGTCGAGAGATGAAGGAGTAGACGAAGGAGGACTAATGGTGGGGAAGTGGGGTGAGTAAGGCGAGCTAGGGGGCTATGAAAAAAGACTCCTGGAAGGCTAAGGAGGGTGAGGGAGAGGAGGTTTTTTACCACCCAATAATGGTTGTGGTGGTTGTGGTGCCTGGAGGTGCAATAGGATGCCAGGAGGGAGATCGATACCTCTTCTTCCCAGTCATAAGCTGCCACAACAATTTTATAATTGAATGATAATATCCATCATGGCTCGCTAGGAGAGGAAGGGGAGGAGTTGTGGAGGATCTCCCTCCGTGACCACTTATCCCTAGGGTGGGGGTGGCTTTCCTGCAGGCTGGGATGGGAGATGGATGATTCTTTTTTAGCACTGCGAGGGAAGAGAGCCATCGTCTGAGGTAGTAAACAAATATATACCTCCTATGGAGAGAAGAGAGCCAACTCAAGAATGCAGCAAGGAAAGAATGACAGGAGAGGTCACGGGAGGCTGAGAGATAGGTGCCATGAGGGGTAGGTGTCAAATCAGGATCCATTAAGGTTTGTAGTCTTTTGAGGCATGTGGGCTGTTGGGGGGTACAAAATCCCTACAGGAGGGGCACAGAGCCATGGGAGGACAAGAGAGAATATTTAAAATGTGAGGACAAGACATCAAATAGGGGCGATGCTTTGGGAGGACGGGACAATTAATATGCATGAGGGAGGGGTGAGATGGTATGCAACCTATCATCGGGATGCATGTGAAGGGGAGTCGAATATCCCTCTAGGTGGTTATCCACACCAGATTGATTAATAAGTGAAATAAAAGGAAAGGACCTCTTCTATTTGTATCTAGTTTTACATCACAGTTTTCAAATTATTTTACATGGATTCAAGTTTAATGATGGGTCACTTTTTTTCTTTTGAGGGAATCCATCATATTTTTGCGAGGCTCCTTCTCCTCTTAGGCCATAGACCAAACTTACCTCGCAAGGTTAAAAATGACCGGAACTAGATCCAGGCCCGAGATATGTTTGTGCTCTTTCTCTTTTCTTTTTATTTTTCCTTCAAGATAATTTGAGGAGAGAGTAACACTTTTGGTTTCCATTTGCAGGTTAAAATCGAATGGTTTCAATTTCGAGAAGGGATACTTTCATATATCTAAAAGGTACTGAGGTTCCATTAACTGGTCTCTTACTGATATTCTATGTCACAGATCAAATGAAATATTCGTGCTCACTTTTATTTATTCACGAGATCTCCTATAGACAGTGTATTCGATTGATTATTTATTTTAAAAATTGTTAATAGAGGTTATTTGGGCATGTATAACTCCATCTGTGTGAAAACTTTTTTGGAAAGAAAAAATTCAAGGCCCTATTGTCATACATCAATGGCCTATCTAACTCCATAAATATAGTTTTCAATACTGAACTCTAAGATCCATTGCTTCAAATAATCATTCTTATATATATATATATATATATATATATGACCTTTTAATTCCTCATTTTTATGAGTTAACTCAAACAGTTCTCCACTCATGGAGTCATAGTTAATGACTTTTAACCTTGTTGTTCCATCTGTTTTCAACATTTAATTTATTAAAATATATGTCCATGAAAAGATGACATTTGGCAAGTCAAACTTTTCTCCAATAGTCATAAAAATAATAATTACATACTTCCACAAATTAAAATTTGAATTTCCATAAATAAAAATTTATTTTTAAAACAACAACTTTGAAATAATTTTTTTAATATTTGAGGATATCATAAGAATGTTTCTAATACATAAGTTATCTTTCATTCAGTAGTTTCATCCATTTATTTCTAAGCTTTGAAAATAATAAAAAAAAAATCTAGTTTATAGCCACAAATAACATTCATATTATTTTTATTATATATGTGCAATAAGAAAATTTAATTTGTTTAAAAGGATTAAAGTAGTTATTCGTGTTGAACCACAAAAATCTTCCTTTATTTAATATTTATTATAGGTATTCTTTAACCAAGAAATATTACCCTTATTAGTGTTTCAAGTCATAATCAATGATTACTTCTCTTAGTTTATTTCTTTGCTAAACACAAATGAAATAAATATATTGAAATATGAATATTTAAGATTCCTATGCAAGTTAAGAATTTTTGGTTATTTCTACTTTCACAACGATATATCTAGCAACATATTACTAAGAACATATTGAGATACACTAAATATTAGCATCCAACTAGCTTGAACACGATTTTACAAGTTATCTGAGACTATAAATATTTGAGCTAATAATTATAAGAGATTAATTAGCAAAGGTAGATAAACATATATGAACCACAATTCTAGATCCTCCCAACCATAGACCAGAGCAGCCAGAAACTGCTAACTCTTGTCACTCCCGAGCCAAATACTTTATTCGAGAGGAAATGAAAATTTCAAGAACCTTCTCTAAGTAATTTACAGAACTTGGTTCTTTCTTATAACCACCAAGCTCTAAATCTACACAAGAACTCAACAATGTCTTGTTTGTTAGTAAAACAGGATCACAGAGCAATAAAATAAAAACAAATTCATAAATAAAACAAAAGAAATACACAATACAATAGAGACATAGATATATGTGGTTCAACGAGTGTGGTCTATGTCCACCAGAAAAACTGCCAAGTCCTTCATTTTTATTATGCATCAAATGAAGAGATACAACCTACAACACAACCGATGTAATTTCCTCTTGCCCCTGGACCCCAAAAAGGGGTAAATCCTCCCTGCAACCCCCCCACGTGGAGGACTGTACAATCTTCATGGGGTATAAACATGGCTGAAAACAAAGACCTATGAAATAAGAAGATAATCACGCTCCACAACCAACATTGTTTACGCCATACTTGTTTCTTCTCTCTTGTTTTACCAAGAAAAGAATAATAATAGACTCCCTAGGTATTTTATTTCTTTTTCGAGCTAAGCTAGCCTTTTCCCTAACTCTTGAGAGTCTTGGCCTAACTTATTTCTATCTTTTTCCTAACCTCCCACACTCTTGGGGGTAGGTTAACACTTTTCCTCATGGAAAACATTTATTTTTACCCTAGTGGTTTCTATCATTTTTTCACTTTTCCCATGGAATAAAGAATTTCTCTTATCATAGTTGGGTTATCTCATCAATTTATGTGAGTATTTTTTAAATAAAATAAAATAAAAATAATATTTACGTAACTATTCTTCACTATTAATTATCTATGATGATCAAAATGTTAATTTGATTTTTTCCAAATGTGATAACTCAATATTCCCAATTACCTAAAATTGCTCAACTATTTAAATTCAAGGGATGTTACATCTTCCCGACATTGAACTGAACATCATCCTTATTTTCCAATTAACTATCCAAACCTTCCAACATAAATGGGTAGGATTTCCACATAGCCTCTTTCATTTCCCAATTAACTTCCTTAGGACTAAAGTACCTCCACTACACTTTAACCTAGGTGATGGTTGTGTTCCACAATAGAGTTTATTACATAGAAGTTCCACCTCAAACTCTCTCTCTAATTCCACATGGATCACATTCCATTTTACAACATGCCATATATCAAGCACATATTTCTTCAATAATGAAACATGAAAGACATTATGTATTTTCATGTTGACTAGTAGTGCAAGATGGTAGGATACTCGTTCTACTATGGCTAACACTTCAAAAGGTACAGAATATCACGGTGATAATTTAGATATCTTTCCAATTTTGAGTGAATTGTTTCTAGGTTTTATTTTTATGTAAACATGGTCTCCAATATTAAGCTCCTTGTGTGTCCTTTTTGAATCTGCATAAAGTTTCTGCAATATTTATAGCTTTATAAGTAGATTTTAATGCAATAAAGTGTGCTCCTTTTGTAAGTTTATCAATCACAAGCATCATTGAATCATTGTGTTTTTTCGTTATAGGTAATATGGTTATTAAGTTCATATTAATCACCTCCCATTTGCACTCGAGAATGGGTATGGGTTGTAATAGTCTAGTCCGGTGTTGGTGCTTTGCTTTAACCTGCTGGCACTCTATACACATAACAATGTATTTAGATACTTTTGTCTTCATTTTAGGCCAAAAATATTATTTCTTTAACATTGTTATTGTATTTTGATACCACGGATGGCTCAAATATGGTTTCTTGTGAACCTCTCATAATATTAGTTTTTTTTTTGTTCTTTATTGTTTGGCACATAAACTATATTCTTATACAAAATTAAACATTCTCGACTGCAACTAAATTTTGAGTATTTGTTAGTTAGACAATGAGTCATACATTTTTCTCGAATTTTTGTGTACTCATCTTTTTCTACTGCCATTTCAATTTTTTGTTTCAAATTAGATTGGATGTTGCTACTAAAAATTGCACTTAGTTTTATACTAAGGGCATCTGCCACCTTATTTTCCTTCCATTTAATGTGTTATATAATAAAATAAAACTAGCTTAGGAAATCCAAGCATGTCTACCATTTAAGTGATTTTGATTAAAAAAATGTTTGAAACTCACATTGTCTATTGTTAACAAATTCCTAAGACATAAGTAAAACATGTACTATAGCAGTAAACTCAAGATCCTTTGGAGAATAGTTTTATTCATGATACTTTAGCGTCCTTGAATCATATGCAACTACATTCCCTTCCTTTATTATTACTCCCCCTAAAACTTCCTTTGATGCATGTATACACACTACAAAATCTTTGTGTGGATCTGCTACTTTTAAAATAGGTGGGTTTGTTAACAACTCGTTTAACTTTTCAAAAATTTTGTGAAATGTTTTATGTCCAATTCCCTTAAGGTTTTCAAACCAAATTGAGATGTTATTCATGTTCCTCCTTTGTTTTGGAATTGATCAATATAAAAAATATAAACATTATTTCAAATTTATCCAAGTATTTTCTTAGCACACTATTCATAAGGGACATAAATGTTGCAGGAAAATTTGTTAATCCAAAGGGTACCACTATTAATTCATAATGTCTATACCTCGTTCTAAAAGCATTTTTATGTATGTCATCATCTTTTTATTCTGATTTGATGATATCATGACCTTAAATCAAATGGGTCATTAATACGAGGTAAAGGGTACCTATTTTTTATTGTCATTTTATTGAGTTGTCAATAATCAATGCACAACATAAAAGTTCGCTTTTGAAGCTGCATTTTTAGTTCAATCATTTGAAGAATACTCATCCTATATGGAACTTTAGAAACTAATGTTGATCGTCGTACCAAATTTATTAATAAATGTACATCCCTTCTAGGAGGTAGTTATGAAATTCCTTTATGAAATACATCCTTACTCAATCTAGGATCATTAATCAACAAATGGTCAACCATATTGTTTAGACTTTCATTTATATGTACAACATATACTTCACAACCCTTTCCATCATTTTGTTTCAACAGTAAAGAAAAAATTGGCTTTATTGATAAACCATGAAGTATTTGCTTAATGATTCTATTATGTCCCATCTCATTTAAACAATCAAAATTTGTATTTTCACAATTCACTACAACTGCATAATTTTTCAAAACAATCCATTCCTATAAATATTTCGTAGGATCCTATGAATATTTCATAGGATCCTAAAGATAATATATAATATATTTGAATCCACACTCATTTACATTCCATGCATTTTTATCATACATCATTTGACCAATTTAACTACCTTCCATTTAATACTAGTGCTTAATTGTACTAACGAGAACTTATTATGTTTTACATTATTCAGTTTGCAGTCCTCAACAATCATAGGGGAAACATATCTTAAACCTACACTAGGGTCAATTAAAATAGAGACATACATATTTTTTATTTATTGTACCTCCAATTTCTACCATGGGAGACTAATGATTAGCCTATCAATTATCCAAAGACGCAATAATTTTTGGATTGCACCATGCCATGTAATCACGGTGCCCCCTAAAAATTATGCACCGTCAAGTTTATGTCTATTATGTTTAACTGGTGCACTCCAAGATCCATGATATGCATACTTAAATTATTTTTCTATAGTATCAAACTTTTTTTGTTTTGTTCTTATCTTGCCATGTTTTCTTATTTTTATGTGCTTGTTTAAATTGGATATAACAAAATGTAGTTTGTCTTATTACCTTTTCTTGCCATGTTTTCTTATTTTTATGTGCTTGTTTAAATTGGATATAACAAAATGTAGTTTGTCTTATTACCTTTTCCATGGTCTTAGCATTAAGGAAATCATTTTTATTTTTATAGTCTCATAAAATATTGTACATTTTTTTTTCTTTTCAAAAGTAAGGTATGTATTTTATTATATTTACAAATTTGGTAATAAAATTTTTGATGGTCATATGTCCTAGCTTAAGATCATGAAATTCCTTATCCTTTTCATCAAAATACCTTTCCATTAAGTATTTTTTAAATATATTTCAAGTGAGTTGGTTACTTCTAATTTTGTTTACTGCCACCAAATAATAACTTTCCCATTCAACTAGTATATTGTCAATCTAGCCATTATGTTCCGAGAGTAATAATAAATATGTAAATATTTCCCATGTTTACAAACCAAGATTTTTCTCCTTTTTTAGTCTTCCCATCAGAATTTGGTGGTCTTATTTTTTTAAATTCACTCGTTAGTATGCCATTTATTTTTTCTTGTTTCTCTGTGTTTTATTTTGCAAGGTGTTTTCTTTAGAAACATTATTGCTATTTTGTTGAGTCGCTAAGTGTTCCCTTTTATTATGAGATTCATAAATAGAGAATTCCTTCTTAACATTATTAGAGGTCTTTCTTATATTCTTATTCTATTTATTGTTACTAGTATTCTTGAGTAAGATATCATTTAGTTTCTTTTTCTCTTTACTTGTTTTTACCAATTTTTCATTGTCTTCTTTAATACTCTGCAATGTGGTCTCTATATTTCTCATGGTTTCTAATAACTCTAATGAATTCTTTTGAGGTTGTTCACTATTAAAATCTACATGCATTTCAGGTCCATTTTGATTTTTTTTCCTAGATTTCATCAACCATGCTGTTTTTTGTTGTTTCTAATAAGTGCACAACAATTTTTTTATGCTAAGATTTTTTTTATTTTTTTTTAAATAATTATTCAATAATAACATAATTTATTAATGCAACAATTCTTTTTAAAATTGTTTTAGCCATCCAAACCTTAGTGTTTGGAACCTCACTCTAATACCATTTATAACATAACTCCAATTTTATTTTTTAAATACTCTTATAGTTTGGAAACCAAAACTATACTTCTAAATATAGTTTCAACATTACCATAGTTTTTATTCTGGTTTGGTGCGAAAGTGAACATTACTACTCTTAATGTATATTCATTTTCTTTCCACATACGAGGTTACAAGTTTCAAGCCAACGGAATTTCTTGAAGCGTCCACCCAATCTCCAACGTAGAAATTAAATTAAATTTGTTATTCAACTTGAGTATCATTTTCCTCCTAACTGGTGTGTTTTTGTCCGATTCCAAAGTTCTTATAATAATTCCGTATTCAAATAACATCGAAGACACTACAAAAAATGCCCCAACCTCCATGAAATTCCATCTAGCTTTCATCATGGCTCTTTCCAGGTTATAGTATTCAAAATGGAAGTGACACACACAATATTTACAAACTGAAACATGATATTGTTATGCAGATTGACTAGGCTTGTCGGTTATACTTACTTATAAATGGTTTTCACCAATCTTGAGTGTGGATGAAATATACAAAATACTCATACTAAGTTAATAAACTACTTGGTTACAAGAGTAGCTAACTCTCCATTTCCAAATCTCTCTAACCTCTATTCTTGACCACCTCCAGTATATTCACATGGCCCACGAAGCCCTTGTATAATCTCAATAACTCTCCAAACTGTGATGAACATGGCTTTCATGATACCCATATTAATTTCGACATGTGGTAATGGCCCATCCTAAGTAATGTGTAAGTAATATCGACTTCGTTCATAAACGTTGGTGTGCAATCCACCTACCATGTTACCTCCACGATATACCTACTCTACTACTGTCTACCTCTTCTTAACGGTAAGTGGCATCAACTGAAGTAGAGTTCGACATCCACTGCAGTCTTAGTACTGTAGTGTTTAATGCAAGCTATGGTAATACCAATACGTTGTTGGCCTCATGTCGTTATCATACCTTTGTGAAAACTTGGTGAACAAATCCTTCTCTCATTCCTTTTTTCACCTCCTCGAACCTCACCGTGATCATTTTATGCATAGTGCTTACGTTTTTCTATGTCAAAGATACCTGGTATTTGATAAATTGTGAAGAAAGAAATGCAGAGAGAAAAGAATAGAACAGAAAATGGTATATTAGAATATATGAAGAACATTACAAAACCAGTACATGAAGAAGTTAATGAAGAAGATAGTATGCAAAGGAAAATAGCTTAGCTAACTAGGCTCAAGAGAATCAAGAATAGAAAGTACAGCTAGCCAGGACAGCTCGCAATGTACAGTCATCCTATTGAGGTTACATTATATTTAACACTCCCTCTTAAACTCAATAGTTACAAACATGAGCACTGATTATGCCTAAGTGTTGTCTTTGAAAATCAAAAATCGATTTTCCTAGTGGCTTTGTAAAGATATCAACAAGCTCATCTCGAGAACCACAGAATTGTAGTACAATATTACCATTATTGACTAGCTCGCATATGAAATGAAAACGAGTGTCAATGTGTTTGTTTTTCTTATGAAACACATGATTTTCGGATAGAGCAATTGCTGAAGTATTGTCACAGAAAATAGGAGTTGGATCCTTTTTTGTATGTGGCATATCTTTCAATATTTTTCTGAGCCACACAGCTTGACAGAAAGTTGAGGTAGCAACGACATACTCTGCCTCTGCATAAGATATTAAAACAATTGGTTGCTTCTTTGATGCCCATGAGATTAGGTTTGTGCCCAGTTGAAAAACATGTCCAGATGTACTTTTCCTGTCATCTAGGTTGCCTACAAAATCACTGTCTGTGTAACTAGAAAGTTGATTACTATCAAATTTAGTGTACCATAAGCCGAAATTGAGAGTTCCTGCAACATATCTCAGAATTCATTTCGCCATATTCCAATGAGAATCTTTGGGGGATTCCACGAATCTAGAAACAAGGTTGGTTGCCTATATAATGTCAGGCCTAGTTGTTGTAAGATATAACAAACTGCCTACTAAACTTTTGTATAGGGTAGAGTCCACTGTAGGGCCTTCGTCTTTCTTGCTCAATTTTGTGCCTAGTGGTATGGGGGTTTTTGCTCGATTGCATTCTTCCATGCAAAATCTTTTGATGATGTCTGCTGCATATTTTTTCTGACAAACAAAAATGTCTTTGGTTGATTGATCAACCTCAATCCCTAAAAAATATTTCATGATGCCAAGATCTGTCATCTCAAACTCACATTGCATGGCATGTTTAAAATCTGTTAACTCAAGATTTCCCGTATAGATCATGTCATCAACATATAAACATACAATCAAAATTTTACCGTGCTAATCAATTTTGGTGTAAAGAGTTGGCTCATTTAGGCTTCTGTTGAAACCACTTTTGATCAAATAAGTGTCAATTCTGTTGTACCAAGCTCTTGGAGCTTTCTTTAAGCCATACAGGGCTTTCTTCAGCCGATATACTTTGGTTGGATGCTATTGGACTTCAAATCCAGGTGGCTGATCGACATAAACTTTTTCTTCTAAGAAACCATTCAGAAATGCTGACTTGACATCCATCTGGTATACGTGCCATTTGTGTTGGGCTGCTATGGCCAATAGAGTCCTTATAGTGTCTAATCTTGCTACTAGAGAAAAAGTTTCACCATAATCAGTACCAAATTGTTGTGAGAATCCTTTGGCAACAAGTCTTGCCTTGTGTTTTTCGATCTGCCCTTTTTCATTGAGTTTAGTTTTGTAAACCCACTTGACACCAATACTCTTCTTGTGACTTGGAAAATCAACAATATCCCATGTCTTGTTCTTCTCAATGGAGTCAATTTATTGGTTCATGGCTTAAACCCAATGTGGCTCCTTAGATGCTTCCTTAAAGGATGTAGGTTGACATGTCATTAAAGCAAAAAGGTTGTGTTGTTCAAAGTCATCCAACTGCTGATGGATTTCTTTCAAACTTCGAGTTCTCTGATCTTGTAGTTCAAAGAATGATTCTCTGCTGGAAGTTGAGTTATCCTGAGAATTTTTAGATTGTCTTTATACCTGCAATCTTGGAAGAGTAGTTTGAGGTACTTGATGTCTTGAATTTTCTGTGTTTTCAGAACTTGGCAGCAATGGATTTTGGTTGTCCATTTACTGATTTTTTGAATCATTCCAGAATTGATTTTCTAGAAATTTTACATCTCTGCTGACAATTAGTTTCTTGGTGATTGGATTGTAAATATTGTAAGCTTTAGATGTTTCACTATATCCAGTGAAAATACATTTCTTACTTATGTCATCAAGTTTCTTCCTTAATTCGGAAGGTATGTGAGCGTATGTTATGCATCCCAATGTCCTTAGATGTGCAAGATTGAGCTTTGTCCCACTCCATGCTTCTTGAGGGACTTTTAGTTTTAGTTTGGTGGTTGGAGATCTATTCACGAGATAAACTGAGAATGCTACTGCTTCGGCCCAAAACCTATTTGACAAACTTTTCTCTTTGAGAAGTGTTCTTTCCATATTCATTATTGTCTGATTTTTCCTTTCAGCCAATCCATTCTATTGTGGAGTATACCTGGTTGTTGTTTGCATGATAATGCCTTGTGATTTGCAGAAATTTGCAAATTCTCTGGAGTTGTATTCTCCTCCTCCATCTAACCTCAGTGCTTTGATATATTTTCCACTCTGTTTTTCAGCTTCTACCTTGAATTCTTTGAATTTTGCAAAAGTTTCAAACTTGTGTCTGATAAAATAGATCCATATTTGTCTGATGAAATCATCAATAAACGTTAGAAAGTAAAATCTACCACCTATTGACTCTGTTTTCATTGGTCCACATAGGTCAGTGTGAACAAGTTCAAGGTGTTGTTTGGCTTGATTGGAAGACTGTGGAAAACTAGTTCTCTTATGTTTTCCAAGTATGCAAGACTCACATGGGGGAATTTTCTCTTTAAAGATAGGAAGACCTTTGACCATGGAGTTCTTCTGAAGAAGACTTAGACTCAGATTTGCAATTCTAAGGGTAAGGGGAAACATCCTATTTGGAGTCATATGGATTTCAGAAATCAATTTTTTGCTTGGGATTTTGTCATATATCTTGCAAGATGCTCCCTTAAAAAGTACCTTATAGCCATGTTTAATGAGTTGTCCTACACTTAGCAAATTATGTTTCAGATCTGGAACATGGTAGACATTGTTTATGTCTTTGTTTACAATCTATTTAGTAAGAATAAGAACAGTTCCTTTTCCTTGAACCTTGACTAAGTAATCATTTCCAAGTGAAATATCAGATGAGATTGAAGAATCAATGCATGAAAGTAATTATTTTTTACCTGTCATGTGATTGTTGCATCCATTGTCGAGCAACCAAAGATCTTTAAGTTGTTGTTCAGTCTTGTGGCACGAAAGAAACATACCTCCTGAGTTTTCTCTCATATGATTTGACACACGTGCTCTGCCTGAGAGCTAATCTGTTTGCTTCTTCCTGCATTCAGATTCATAGTGCCCATACTTTTTGCAGTAATAGCATTGTATGCTTGTTTTGTCATTTGTTCTTCTCCCTCTGCCTCTTTGAGGTTGGAAATTCTGATATTGATTTTGTTGTTGTTGTCTTTGACCTTGGAAAATTTGATTCAAATATTGTTGTCTATTACCTCCACTGGAGTGAGGGTTACTTTGATTGATCCCTCTTCCTTGGTGACCTATGCTTCTTCCTTTGCCTCTCCCTCTCCTGAAGGAGAATTGAGTTTTGAAAGAATTGGAGCTTGACTCATCTATGAGATGCAGTCTGGTCGCATGTGTCACCAGAGAACCAATCAATTCATCTGTTGAAAAACTTGACAGATCCTTGGATTCAAGGATTGTTGTTACAACCATTTCGAATTTATTTGGTAAACTTCTAAGGATTTTCTCAACAATGTGTTGATCAGTGATGGTTTCACCAGTCAATCTCATCTGGTTCATGATGCCCATGACTCTGGTCATGAACTGATCCACATTTTCAGAATCTGTCATCCTTAGTGTCTCGCATTGTGTTCTCAAGGTCTGCAGTTTAATTGTTTTGACCTTGTCATTTCCTTGGTAGGAATATTTAAGAATGTCCCAGGCCTGTTTTGACGTACCAGTGCCTGTGATTTTTGAAAAAATCAAGTCATCCACAGAATTTTGAATCCAAAATTTAGCTTTATTTTCTCTATTTCTCTACGTTGCTTGAACAATTTTCTGCTGATTAGTCATGGAGGATAGGTCTGTTGGATCTGGTTCCACATATCCATGATTCATAGGATCCCAACACTCTTGTGCTTGCAAGAAGGATCTCATCCGAAGAGACCAAAACTCATAGTTCTTTCCAAGAAGAATCGAACCCTGTGTTGGTTCTAAATTGCTAGACGTCACCATATTTTAAGGAATTCAACAGAACAGAAAAAAAAAATCTTACTTACCTGTCTCCTGCATGTAATTTTCAGTGGTTTCGGAACTCCATTAGACGAGACCTTTGAACTCTCCAACTTCTGATTGCCGAAACGTTGATTGCCGATGAGAGCTTATCGGCCTAGAATTGGCCCTTAATCTCCGATCAATGTGACCACACGCTGAAAGGTTAAAGTACTATGGGAATTTCCAGTTCTTTGTCCTCTTGAATCCCCGATCTTTGATTTACCGATTTCCCGATATGGATTTTCTCCCCTTAGCCCCTCCTGGCTATGCCCTAGTCCATGTGACCAGTTCTCACAAGATCGCGGCCTTATCTTTCTTTCTTTTGGGTTTTTTGGCTTCAAAATCCCGATGTGCTCTAACTTCAGTTAGCCCTCTCGGCTAGACTCATGGTCCATGCGACCTTGCCTTATATGGCCACAGTCATACCTCTTTTATGGGATTCAGGGTTTTGAGCGTCGAAATGTATTGGATCTCTTGTCCACGGAATCCTCGATCTCTCGAACCCCGATATCCCGATAGATGAATTTTCCTTTCAGGAAATTTCCCAAATGCTTTGATCTCCTCCATGCGTCCTCCTATGATGGATGGTCCTGATCTCTTCTTGCGATTTCGAGACTTCAAATGTTCTGGACGTCTCATCTTCAGGATTCACGATTTTTCGAATATCGTAATGTCAGGCTTCGAGTTCTGCCATGCATCCCAAAAGATGGACGACTCAAGTCTACTTCGGGGGTTTCACCATGGAGATTTGTGATCCCTCATTTTGACGATATGACATCAACTAGGCCCCATAACGGAGCTTTCCTCCTTTCGGGATTTTGGACTTTGCAATTCCAAAATGCTCATGCTTCTTGTCCTAAGGATTCGTGAAACGCCGAATCCCGATATGCCGATGGCCCTTTCCTTTCAGGACTTTCCCCAAAGGCCTAGATTGTTGCCACGTTTCCCCTCAAGATGGATGGTCTTCTTCATTTCATGATTTCGCGACTTGCAACACCCGATGACAGAAATCCTCTATCAACTTGAAACCCCGGTAGCCGAGATGCCGACGGTTTCCTTGATTTCCGCCACGTGTCCGAACAAATGAACGGTTGTGATCTTTTCAGAATTTCAAAACTTTTGTTGTGGAGTGTCATGACCTTTGTCAACAAGACCTCCGATATCCCGAACTCCAAAATGCCGAAATGATGGAACTTGGATCTGCTTCCACCTGTCCTCTGAGATGGACGACTTACAATCCTCTCAGGATTTCGTAATTTGTGATGTTGGGATTTCACATATCGGGGTTTTGAAGAGCAGTCTATTTTGCTCATCTAGCTCCCGATCCCCAATTTTGAGATGGGAAAATATCGACGGCTCACGATATTTCATGATCCAATGGTTCAGAATGACTCGTGATTTCGCGATTCGCGAATTCTCACGGTAGTCTTCTGACCCTTACACCTTGTGAGTCAGTGAAATGCCAAGATCTTGCCACGTGTCTCTTGATGGATGGTCCAGATGATTTCGGGATTTCGTGACTTCACAAGTCAAAGTTTCTCCTGTGCACTCTAGAGGACTAAACCTTGTGCACTTTCTCGTTGATCTAATGGTTGTCGGTCCTCTGCAGAAGATCCAACGGCTGGAATTCTTTCACCTTTTCCACGCTCTCCTCATCCCTTCTGAACTGGATTTATGCCTCGGATCTATTCACAGGATGAATCTTATGACTACGATGGCTATTCTTTATGCATTAGACGCGATCTTTGCTGCATTTGATGGAATTTTCTCCTGAGGAAGAAAAAATTTGTGAATCTTTCAAAGATTTGAAAGAATTTCATGAGTTCTTTGTTCTCTGTTGCAATCTTTGACAGATTTGAGCGATTTCCAAAATGCTTCAAACGCTTCTTCTTTCTGCAACTATCTTTCACGAATTTGAACAAATGCTTTGAATTCTTCAAGAGTTCCCGCCTCTTACAGCTCTTCTTCGTGAATCTTTGATGATTCTTGAAAATCGTATAAGAATCTTTACTGTTTCTTCCTTCTCGATCTCTGCTTCCTTCTCGTGTTTCTGTTCCTCGAAACTTTCGAGCATAGTATGCTCTCCTACGTTGCGTGAGCTTCTTACGGTGATCTTTTGAGAGTATGAGCGAACAACTTCCTCGTGGAATTTTCCTGTGAGGATCTTTCAAGAGTATGACGGACAACTCTCCAAGCCTTGTGAAAAGTTTGTGTTGAATTCTCTCAAGATCCGTGAAGCTCTGCGGTATTTGAGGATCGTGTTGCTCTCGAGCCTGTGTGAAGAGGCTTACTACTGTAGCTTTGATACCATGATAAATTGTGAAGAAATAAATGCAGAGAGAAAAGAATAGAACAAAAAACAATATATTAGAATATATGAAGAAGAGTAGAAAATGAGTACATGAAGAAGTTAATGAAGAAGATAGTATGCAAAGGGAAATAGCTGAGCTAAATAGGCTCAAGAGAATCAAGAATAGAAAGTACAGTTGGCCAGGACAGTTGGCAGTGTACAGTCAGCCTGTTGAGGTTACATTATATTTAACAGTATTTACTTTGTATATTTTTTTCTTTTGTTTCCTTGCATGGCGACAGTTCTCCGGTACTAGGGGTTCTATCATTTCCCATTTGAAATCATGCTTGAGCTTATTTTAATCTGGTTATGAGTTTGATATTATTAAAAATATGAATATTATTTATTCTTTGCAGGGTAACACATGGTTTTTCTACAGAAGAGGTTCGCTTCCCTTGCAACATTTAAACTCACTACACAGAAAATCTAGTCACCCTCAATCTCATGGTTGCATTTACTTTCTGTGAAAGGTTTTGGTTTCAAGCTAATGAAATCATCATTGAGCTCTCTCTCTTACGTGGTGTTACTCCTTCAAGCACTACAGGTAATTTTGTTTTAAGTAGTCCTTGTTGCCTTAATCATTTAATCTTTTGTTTCTATTTGGTAACTCCATCTCCTATTACATAGATAGAGAGAATCCTCACGGTGTCTAAGGAAGACCTCCCATCAAGCGTTGCTAGACCGAGTTTAAGGGTTACAACCCTATGTACTCATGCCCTCAAAGAGATAAGAGGTAATCCATGTTTCACTACAGACTCAGTCATGTAGTCAGTCTATTGAAGGTTTTTCTTTCCCATTAACCCACATCGTGGTGATTGTCATTATGGTTAGAAAAGGGTTCAATGTACTTTGTCAGGGTTTTACCCATTTAAAAATCCTTTATATCAGACTTAGAACAATAGGGTTAATAGTTGGCCCTACCTTTAAGGGTTTCGACCTATTTAAACCCTAAGTATGCTCTAATTTGAATTATTAAATTATAACATCTTTTTTTTAATTTAGTTTATAACTGTGTCCTTTTTAACTGTACCTCTATTTAAATAAATCTATATAGCTTCTTTTATTTTCTCTGTGAATTATTTGTTACAATGGCTAAGTTTTGTAGCTATAAAATGTTTTTAATACATAAATTAAGTTATCTTTCATTTAATTACATACATATCAGTTTCATAAAAAAAATTCTAATAATTGAAAATAATAAAAAGAATATAGTTTATAGCCACAAATAACATGCATATTAATTTTATTCAAGAAAATTTAATTTGTTTAAAAGGTTTACATAATCTATTCAATGATCATTTTCGTTAGTCTATTTCTGTGTTAAATAAAAAAATAATATTGGAATATGAATATTTAAACTATTTTTATTTTTAGGTTTCTTCTACAAATGTTAACAATAATGATTTTTCTAAGAATTCTATGATTATTTCTACTTCCACAAAAATATATGTATCAATATATTATTAAGGAGATATTGAGAGACAATAAAGATTAGCATCCAACTATCTTGAACATGATTTTATTTGAGACTCTAAATATTTGAGTTAATAATTTTAAGAGATAAATTATAAAAGGTATAACACACTCCTAAATCTTGTCACCTCTATCCAAATACTTTATTCCACGGGGAAATGAAAATGTCAAGAACCTTTTAGAGGTAAATTCCATAACATGGTTTTTTCTAAGAACCTCGAAGCTCCATCTTTGCACAAGTACTCAAAAATGTCTAATAGACTACCTAGGTATTTTTTTTCTTCTTGAGTTATCCTTCTCCCTAACTCTTGGGAGTCTTGTCCTAAGTTCTTGTTATCTTGTTTCCTAACCTCCCACACTCTTAGGGGGTAGGTTTACACTTTTCCTCATGGACAAAATTTAGTTTCACCATGGTGACTACTATCATTTTTCTTCTTTTCCCATGAAATAAATAATTTATCTTATCATAGTTGAGCTCTCTCATTAATTTATCTTATCAATTTTTAAATAAAATAAAATTAAAATATTATTTACATAAATAATTTTCACCATCAATTATCAATGATTATAAAAACGTTAATCAATTGTTTTCCCAATGTCATAACTCGATAGTCACAATCACTTAAAATTACTCAAATATTTGATTTGAGAGATGTTACAACCTCTCAATTACAATTAGCTTTCAATATGTATTTGGATTTAAATTTCCTCTGTAGTGATTAATGTAAGTTTCATGGTTAATATTTTTAGGAGGTATTTCCTCCTTTGTTTGTGTCCCAACATCTAGTTGTTGAGAGGGTACAACTTCCTCTATTTTTTTGTTCTTATTCCTTAGTCATGGCCTCTTCAATTTGGGTTTCATTTTCCATGAATTTCACTAGTTTCTCAACTAATTCTTCATGGTTAGCTCTGCCATATTCTTCTTGTAATTTACCATAGACCTACTAGTTAATCTTAGCCACTTGAGATAAGGAGTATGTACTTGTTGGTGCCTCTTGTATTCTTTCCCTTATCTTTTTTATTTTACCTTTCATCCTCGAATTAATATATCTTAATTTGAACATGATTTTATCCTTTATTTTATGTTGCAACAATGTCCATTTCTCAGAATGAATTGCAGTACAATTTTGAATTGTAGTACAATATGAGTCCTTCTTTCTTGATTTATGGAATGAAACCTCCCCACTAGTTCTTCAATGAAATTTCTTTTCTCAATTGAATCTTCCTCCCCTATTGGTTCTTGTGTGGAAGGAGAGGGAGGTTTTTGTCTCCGTTGTACCTAATTCTTTTGTTATTCCAAGTTCCTCTCTTGTTTCTTGCATGAAAGAAAGTGTCTCTTCTTGTTGTGCTCTTGAATCAACCCTTTCTATTGGTTCTTTAGTTTCATCACCAATGGAAAGTATGGATGAGAACAATACCATATTTTTCCTAGGAATAATTGCTTCTATTATCTTCTTCTTCGTATTTAAGGGAAGATACTTTACTTTTCGAGGTAGCCTACTTTCCTTCTCTTCGCACGGGGTTCCTCAAAGTCCTTCCTCTGTAGTTAAACATGTTGGCCCCAAGTCTTGTTTGGATGTTGTTGTTTTGAGATTCATATGCCCTTCCGCAATTTGTGGTGGGTATTTTGTCAATATTTCCCATACATGACCAACCTAATGGAATGCGTGACTTACCACAAGATTTATAATTGCATGGTGTGTGAGGGACTCTCATTCATGTTGGTATTTTTGGACACTTGAGGTTATGTTTTGTAGGATCTTCCATAGGAACAAAGGAATACTTATCAACTTGGGATGTCTGAAGTTATGTATTAGATTCAGGTGATACCTAAGATGATGTCACATGGAATCCCTCACAGGTGAAGTACTTATGCATGTTATAGGCCACCCTTCTGCATTTTTATATATATATATATATATATATATAATTTTAAAATTACAATAAAATAAAACATAATATAATTAAAAAATTGGTTTAAATATCTAAACATATTTTTTTTTTCAATTAATAAGTTTATATATATATATATATATATAATAGTGTTAGTAGCCACAATAATATGATTTTTTGTTTATAGGATTAATCAACCTTAAATTAGTTAGTTTTACTGGTCAAATTATTTTCATGATTGAATAGTTGGGAAAAAATTGAAAAAACAATTAAATTTAGAAAGTTATGAAGAACTCTTTTATTACAAATGTTTTGAAAATTACATTTATTGTCTTTATAAATTGTAAAATACAAGTGAAAGCATTATCCATCATTTAGACTATTATAAACATAAATTAAAATTCATCCATAATGTTAACTGCCTTTTTTCTTGAAGAAAAGAACATCTTATTTGATAAAAAGGTGGTTATATATTTAAAGTGAAAAGTCTTAATCATTAAAAAGATTAGAGATTGCATAGTGTTCATATTACTATAGAATTCATAAACTTAGATAAATAGATAGTCAATGCACACTTATGATAAAACGAAATAATAGAGAATAAAGAGTATCAAATAGTAATATGGATACTAATCCTTGATTTGATTCTACTAGATGAAAGAGTTTTCACTGTAAATCAGAATTCCATTTTCCAAAAATTATGTGGAATGAAAACTTCTCAACCTAATGAAAGTGTGGAAATTTCTAGGTAATATTAGAGAAGAAGCAGTACCACATACTAATAAGAAAAATATTTCATTATTTTTTTTATGAAATAAATTTCATTGTAAATCAAAATTCATAAGGAATATTAACATCTCATCATACTGATGTTAATATCAAATTATCTCCTCTCCCATATTAGTTTTATATATGAAAAGAGTCAACTAAATATTTTCTTTTCATCTAACTAATAGATAAATATCCATACTATAAACCTCCTCTCTTTGGCCATGTTTGTTTGTTACAAAGAAACTTTGAGATAAATACATTTTTATAACCATTTTAAAACTAAAGGGATGATTGTGAATAAATTTCCTCAATCACAGTTTGTTCCAACCTTATTCACCTTTCCCTTCCCCTCATTGTATGTTCTAGTTCCAAATGGGACATCACTTTGGGTCACAATAACCTCTATAAATTAAGCAAGATAAATGTTTGTATTTAAGATAATTATACTAAGTAAACATTGTAGAATTATGAAGAGAAAATTGAATTCATTAAACATAACAGATAATACATGTATTGAAGAAAAACATCAAATAACTCAATGCTTGAGATTCTTCCTTCTCATTGAACAACTAACACATTCATATATAGCTTGTAGATTTATACCAATCTCAAAGTTGCTAGAGATCATTTGTGACTAAAGTTGATTTATTCTTTTGTATACATTCATATATAGATTTTAGATTTATACCAATCTGGAAGTTGCTGCAATTTATTATGCTACAATTTATTAGGTTATTATGCTGCAATTTATGCTGCAAACACTCTAATCAAAATTTGTGGACAATATTGTAACAATTTTCTTGGAATAAGATATTACAATAATAAAAATTAAACATTGGATTTTTACTTATGGAAATTGTAGACATGTTATCACAATAAATAATTGTGGCCTACTATTGTTCTCATTTTAGATCTATCAATATTCTCTTCAACCAAATTTCTTCACATGTTTCTAATGTTGTTGTTTGTTGGTTGTTTCTTTGAACACCATGATACTACAGATGATCCTAGGTTGAAAAAATAAATTGAACTACTTTTTCTATCATCAAAAAATCCATCCCAATCACTATTTGTATAACCAACCAAAGCATACCAAATGCCAAAACCCAAACTTATCTTTTAAAATATATCAAGTTCCAAAATTGCTTGTTCCATAGAGATACCTAAAAGTTATTTTTTATTCTCCAACATGAATATGACTTGGAAATTCCATGAATCTAGAAATTGAACTTACTACTTGTAAAATATCACACCATGTTGTAGTAATATACATGAGACTTCCTACTAAACTCTTGTAAGATTTAACATCTACCTTTTCTACTCCATCTTCTACAAAAAAAAATTCAGTTATATTTATGTATGTGTTCATGGGTTTACAATTTTCCATTTTCCATTTGTGAAGAATATTTTAACATGGTGTTCTTTTGAAATAAAAATACCATCATTAATTTACCTCACTTCTATGCAAAAAAAACAATTCATCTAACCCAAATCAATGATTTGAAATTTAGTCATCATAACCTATTTGAACTCTTATACTAACAAAATAAGTTAGGATATATATATCAATTCATATACATATAAGAAAGAAATAACTATCTAATTTATACCATCTTAATTGATACATAATGTAGACTGACTTTCAATTATGTTAAATCTCCTCTATAAAAAATAATTATCTGTCCTACTTTGCCATGTTCTTGGAGCTTATTTTGTCAAGAGACTTTTTTTATTTGTAGAATTTATGTCCATTTCATATAACTTCATATCCTTGGGAAATCTAAACATAGATGTCTTCCTTCAATACACCAATCATAAATGATGATTTCAAATCAAGTTGATACATTTAATTATGTTGCTAAAGATAAAAAAAAAAAGTTCTTATTGTACTCAGTATTGTAACAATATCATATGTTTCATCATTTTCTATACTTCAATTTTGAAAAAACCCCTTTACCACTAATATTTATTTGTGATTTTTTATTTGTCACTAACCTTGCTTTGTGATTTTGTATGGACCCATCAACTACATACCTTGTTTTGTACACCCATTTTACTGCAAAGAAGTCCTTTTTAATAGGAGGATCTACAATCTCACAGGTTACATGTATTTTAACGAATGTAATCTCCTCTTCCAAAAACTTATGCCATGATTCCTTCTTTACTAATTTTTCAAAGAATCTTGGCTATGCTTCAATCTGAGATATTAAAGAAAGGTTAGAATATCAATGTACATTTCACCTAAAGATTTTACCTTTCTTTGAGGACTTGGACTTGAAAGAGGTGTTGAATAATATGATGGAGTGGATATAGCAAGTTGAATAATATCATGGACTCGATCTACTCTAAGTATTACTTGGACTACTAGATATATTTGTAGAAACAAAATATTCATCTTCGATTATAATAATTCTTGTATTTTCTTGTTGCACACATTGATTCCACTACTATTATTATTTTTCATCAAAAAACACATCACAACAAACCAAAAATAGTTTATTTTTTGGATTATAGAATATAAAACCATATTTTTGCTCACATTAACCAATAAAAATACATTTCACACTTTTATAATCTATTTTTTTTCCTTTGTTTAGCATGAACATGAGCATAAGAAATACAACCAAAGACTTTCAAATGAGAAACACCAGGTTTCTCTCCACTCTAAGCATGCTATGAAGTCATATTTTCCACACTTCTTGTTGGACATATATTAAAAAAATAAATAGATGAAACAATATCTTTAACCCAAAAAGAGTTTGGAAGACTTTTACTTTTCATCATGCTCCTATCTATTTCCAATAATTCCTCTATTGTCACCTTCAACCACACCATTATGTTGGTCAATTTCCTATGTATGAGATTATTTTTTCAATAATCAACAAATTTATTATAATTAAAATTCCCCCCTCTATATGCATGTAATCTCTTTAAAACATAACCACTTTGTTTCTCAACAATAGCTTTAAATTGTTGAAAAATAATAAGGGAATTATAATTTCGCTAATGAAATACACTGATGTTCTTCTATTCAAATCATCCATAAAAGAAACAAAATATATTTATTTTTTGAGTGACAAGATTTGCACGGGGCCACATATATTTTCATGTACTAGCTCCAATGGTTTTCTTGCTCTCCAAAACTTTCCTACAAAAAATGAGTCTCTATGATTCTTGTGGAGAATGCATCTTTCAAAAATGTGATCAACACAATCAATAAGGCGAAATCATTTGACCATTTCCTTCTTATATTTAAATTTCCATACCTCATGTTCCATAGAAAAAGATTCATCATCAAAGCCATCTTTTAATGATCTATTTGCTTCATAAGAAAATTTGAAAGCAAAGATTTTATTTTGCAAGATATTATTTTTTTCTATAAGATGATTATGATTTTCTTTATCATATAGGATGCATTGAATATTATTAAAAAAAATTAGATATGCCCTTTCAATAAGATTCTCTTTTCTCAACAAATTATGTAAACCATGAACAAATAAGACATTATTAATGTCTTTTACTTGTCCTTTATTTTTTTACAACGATTGTTCATTTACCTTTAAGTTCATCTTAGAAATATTGTTATCTAAAGACAAGACAAAAAAAAACGCCCACATCTCCCTTTTCCTAAGGAAAATTCTCTTGTTGCTTTTGTTTTTTCCAAGAATTTCATTTGTAATAACCAACAGAATTTACAATAAAACAATGGAATTGGTATTTTACAATTTTTTAGCTCCATCATTATTGTTTTTATCTCTTCCTTTGTTATTTGCAAAAAAACTCATCATTATTGTTGTTATCTCTTCCTTTGTTATTTGGATGAAAAAGTCTCCTTTATTTTCTTGTCCTCTTCCTTGTCCAAGAGTGCTCATAATTTCTTCGAAGAGAAATTCTCAATTTCAAGACATTATCTCTAGAAATATTGGGTTTTGTTTGAAAATATTGCTCATAATATTTTTCAAGAGATCAATTCATCCTTTTCTCATGCGATTGAAGAGATCCCATAAGTTCATTCATAGACAAATGAATTAAATCTTTACACTCTTCAATATTGACAACAATATCATCAAATGTTTTATCTACAAAAACCAATTATCCATACGATATAATTTGATTCAATATTCCAATAACTCTAGTGAAACAATCTTGGAATTATGAATGCAAAGGGGTTGAAATTATCTTTGAGATTGCAATTGAACAACTTTTACCTTATATGTCCCTAATATCTTGTTGTAGCACATCCCATGACTCCTTTGATTTTTTCGTCACAACAAGTCTTCTAAAAATAAAATCATGCATTGCTTGTTGGATGAATAAAAGATCCTTTGAGTCATTTTTTCAATTTTCGCTTAATTCATATTTTTGGACTTGTGTGAAACCAACAATATCTTGAGCATTTGTTGGTTTTGTATAACCATTTTCCATAAAATCACTCAATTCTTGTAAAAGAAACAACGTTTTCATTTTAATGCTCCATAATCCATAATTCTCACATTTAAATATTGGTATTTGAGGCTAAGAAATATTAAAACCAATTTTGTTGTTGCTCATTTCATTAAATTTTTTAGCACTCCTCCCAACATCTTCAATCTACACAAACATCACAAACAAATTTAATCTTGCTTGCTATAACATGTTCTTCAATCTGCACAAGCTTTACAAACAAATTTAATCTTGCTAGCTATAACATGTGATACCAAATGTAGAATTATGAGGACATAGTTAAAGTCATTAAACACAACAAACAATACAAAGATTGAAGAAAAACATCAAAGAGCTCAATGTTTGAGATTCTTCTTTATCATTCCTTCTTGCTCATTTTATTGAACAAGTAATTCATTCATATATAGCCTTTAGATTTATGCAAATATGGAAGTTGCTACAAATCATATGCAACTAATTCTAATTAGGCTAATTCTTACTAACCTTTCTAACTAACCTTAATTTATTGTGCGATTGTGACTAACCTTTCTAACTAGCCTTGATTTATGCTGGGATTATCACTAAACTTTCTAAGTAACCTTAATTTATACTCTGATTCTCACCAACCTTTCTAACTAACCTTAATTTATGCAGGGAACACTCGAACACTCACTAGCCATAATTTATGCTTGTAAACACTCTAATCAAAATTTGACATTATTAAGCTACAAACACTCTAATGAAAATTTGACATTATTGTAACACTTTGCCAGCAATTATATATAACAATAATAGAAATTAATCATCATCTTCAACAAACACTACACTTAGTTACATAGAAATGCATGTAATAGCTAGGTACACACCTTGTTACATTGGCAAGGTAAAGCCTAAGGTGTGAATTTCCTTATAGTGAAATGGTAAGTCTTTGAACTACCCTTTCTAATTCTTCTTTCAATCAGCTTAATCTCTATCAAAACTTCAATCATAAACCAATTAAAACCCTTGGCAGAAACTTCTATGTCATTTTAATCTCTATCAAAGCTTCAATCATAAACCAATTAAAACCCTTGTAAGAAATTTCTATGTGCTTAATAAAATCTAGGTTACCATAAAGATAAACATATCTGATTGCATAAAGATTTTCCATGTTCACTCCTCTTTCAGAAACAGAGTTCACACTTCACCTCACTAGCAAAAACAGACTTGTAAATGTTAGACAGTAACAAATTATTACAAAGCTATTAGCTCGCCTTTTTCAGATACTGTTGTAAATGATATTTACATTTGGCAAAAAGTGCAATATCTTGCAAGACATAATCCGTTAACATTTTATGAAGGCGTAATCTGTTACAACTTTTGCACAAAATATTGTAAATTGAATTCAGAGCTCAAAAGGTAGAGTATCATGCCATATAAGCTAACCCTAATTTCCCATGTTGTCCAAGAGAGACAAAATTGGGCTGGACTGGAACTTATCTAGGGTTGCTGATATCGTTTTGAACATTCTAGGACAGTAAGGTTATGTACTTCTTAGAAGGACGGAAACCAGGGCTTAGACCGTACGCATTCTCCAGGGAGGTTACTGATAATGTTAGACTGCCTCTGCTGAGTTGATTTCCATCTGTCCTTGCCGAACTCTCCAGGAGGGTTAAGGACAAAGTTAGACTCCCCCTGCTGAGTTGATGTCCAAAAGTCCTGGCCGAACTGGAAGCCACCCATTTCCATTTCAATGTCCATTTGTTTCACTGTAGAAAGCTTGCCTATGTCGCAGCTCATACACCCCGTCGCCGGCCGCCTGCTGGTAATTATTAACTGCAACGTCTTGGGATATGATCGGTTGCAGGTGTCCCAAAAAAGAGTACTGTTCATTGTGAGGAATCATCAAGTTGTTATTGGAGATTGAAGATGGTATTAAGTTGTTATTGGAGATTGAAGATGGAATCACAAAGTTGTTGTTATTGGAGATTGAAGATTGCTTGCCATTTGCATACTCAGCAATATCAATATTTCGTGAAGCTTCGCCTAAGCTCCTACGTTCTGCGAGTTCAGCATGGCTAACGGCAAGTTGCTGCCTCAAATTTTCATTCTGCAATGGAAGAAATTATTTCAGACTTCTCACGCATTGGAGATTATAATACTCCGAACATCTATATTAAAATCCATACATTAGCTTTTTGCCCTAAAMAAATTTCTGGATAATGACTATTTACAAACCTCTTGTTGGAGAGCTAGAATATAAGAAGAGCAACCATGAACACGATCGTCGATCCGAGCCTGTGCCTGATATAATATGCTAGCCACGGCATCATTTCGTTTATCCACTGGAACCTTCCGCAACAGCTTAACGAAGCGGTTATGTCCGAAGATCTCACGTATGGCACTAAATTGATCCATGCCTATTTCGTCACTGCTAAAATAAGGCGCGAATAAACAATTCTCCAGACACTTTCTCCTCAGAGCTCTACATGCTCCGCAAGGCGCTCCTTCACCTGCCATACTTCTAGGTTTCTCCGTTTGCTCTCGATTTCAATAGACCTTAGCACTCCCCTTGCTTCTCCTGTACCTTCAGGCCGTCTTTCCTATTATTCGGAATGTATCCAGCTGATTTCACGGGGTTGTCTATATTGCTGGGGCTATATAAAGGCGCCCTATAGAGCACCAATTGCTTTTCTTACTGCTTGCTTTTCTTAGGGTTTTTGGAAGAGGAGTGGATCCAAACTTAATTTGAAAGTAATTTCAAAATTTTAAGGCGGCAATGCATATGGTTCCTTTGGAGGGCGGAGCTTTCTATGGGTTCTTTATGACATGAGGCTTTACCCATTGTAAGCAAAAAAATGCTTCTCTTAGGGTTTTGGGGAGAGGAGTGGATTTAAATTTAATTTGAAAGTAATTTCAAATTTTAAGGCGGCAATGGATGTGGTATCTTTGGAGGGAGCTTTCTATGTACTCTTTATAACATGACTCGAACCATTTTAAGATAAAAAAAAATAGTTTGTTATATAACATTAAATAGTGAAACGTCATTAAATGTAAATCATAATTTATTTACTTAAATAAATATTTTCTTACTAAATTATTAAAAAACCACACACCATAACATATACATTTATATACATGACTCTTTACACTAAAAAAATATTCCTTTTAAATTATGCATTTATTATAAGAGAAAAGAATTACACTAGTTAAGTGAACTCCCCTATCCATTTTCTTAAATATTGAGTATCAATAAAGAATGATCCTTAATGATTCATCATGACTCAAACCTTTAATCAATTTCACCTATTTTATTTTATTTGTTATTTTAAATTTTAAGACAAATACATTTTTTGTAGGAGTAAATAATTATCTTTGTTGAGTTGGTCCTTTCATCCATTTTTCTTCTAATTTATCTTCTATTAAAACAATTAAATAGTAAATAATTATCATTGTACCACAATAAATTTATTTTATTTTATTTTCTTCTTAGGATAAACTTTTGGACAAATATTATCATCATACCACAACAATTTTATTTTATTTTATTTCTTAAGATAAACTCTTAGAAAAATATATTTATTGTAGGAGTAAATAATTTTCTTTGTTGAATTGGTATTTAGTCCATTTTTCTTCTATGCCAAAATTCAAAATATTCTAAAATAAATAACATATGAGTATTAGAGAACATTTCTAAAATAAATAATATATCATTTAATGTTATAAAGTAACCCTTAAAGTTGAATAACATTGAAGGATACATATTAGTATTAGAAAACATTGTTAATGACTATAAGGGAAATATTTTATATATGTAAAATATTATGGATGTTCCATTATAACAATTTGTCACAACAAATCTTATAATGTTGTACAATATTTTACTATGCAATGTTTTACTATTGATTTAAAATTTAAGATTAGTAGTTTAAAAAAGAAATATGCAAATACAAAGAAAGGGGCACTCATTATGGAGTTCTCATGGACACTATGCAATTCCCATTGACTGTCAGAATGGTTGCTACATGATCTTCCACTTTGTATGTTCTACTTCAGTATCCCACTCTTAATTCTCTACACTCCTCTCGAACAATACCCAACATAATAAGAATGCAACACCTTCATTTTGTAGGGATCTAGTCCTTAATGTAGTTTGATATCCATGTAGGTGTAAGGTTAGGATTTTGGATAGTGTAGAATATTCTTGAAAGTCAACATGTCACTACCTCCACATGTATTATCCATATGAACTAATGTGGCATCTAGTCAATATCGTGGTCATCTATAAGATAGGTCAACTTGGGTGGGGAATTAAATTCCCATACAAACATAAACTCTAGTGATGTTCATATTGTTGGATAAATCTTGAAGTGTGTTAGAGAATCAAGAGATTGGGAGCTATATAGACAAAAAAATGACCTCAAAGGTGGTCGTTTCAAGATCCTCAAATGGGTTTCAAAAGGTTCTTGACCCCAAATATCCAAAGGAGGTCTTGCCTCTAAATGGGCCCTACAAGCCAATAGTTCCACTTTCTAGCAAGAGAGTACACAAATAGATGACTGATTAGATAATGATACATTTTGCATCATACCTCCCCGCCAAGGGAATATTTTCATCCATAAAATATTTTACTAAAGGACCTTAGAAACGTTTTCCTCCACCTACATATTCAAATACCATTTGTCCTTTCCTAGAAGTGGTTCTTTCAATCAAATATACTATAGTTCACATTGTAGTCTAGTTCTTCTTGACTTCCTCCACCTTCATATTCGAATACCATTTGTCCTTTCCTAGAAGTGGTTCTTTCAATCAAATATACTAGAGTTCACATTCTAGTCTAGTTGTTCTTGACTTCCTCTACAAAAAAAATTCTCCTAAATTTGCCTAAGCTTCTAGTGCTAAGCTCTCTAGGGTAGTGTTGACATGAGAAAAAATGTCTACGTACAATAGGGGATCATCAACCGATCAATTCCCCCATTAATCTTATATTCATTTGGTATGGTGATGTCCTCCGGTATGTGTTCCTTTTTGCCACCAAATAGGTTTCCCCCTAAAGTAGACTTTCGTTAAAACTTTCCTAAATTCTAAATGAAGTTCTATTTAATTATGCATAATGAAATCATATAAATAATACATCCTAGATAGCTACGAGAGGATTTAGAAAACATTAGAAATAGAAGGAAGAATGATTTCCAAATATAGGAAACAATTTACTAATGAAGGTAATTGTTAAGCTCAAATATAATATCTTAATCTATTTAAATAAAAATTTATGTGAATGAATAGATAATGTATTGTATACTTGATTAGTTTTATTAAGAGATTGTAGAAAACAAGAAAGGAATTTCAATATTATTAGATGCAAACTTTAAATCAAGTACTTACAAGAGTATATTATGAAACATGCAAATCCACATCAACAATTTCGCGATAAAATTTGGTTTAAAACCAATGTTATGTCACTGGTATAAACACACAACTACTATAACAATATTTACAACAATTAATTCTTTGATCATTTCCTAAAACATGAGAGAAATGAATAGGTTCTATTTCTCATTTTTCTTACTATAATTTTTTTTTAAAATTATAATCTAATTGATAAAAATATAGAGTCTAATTACAACCATTCTGACCTCTGGAAAGATTTACTTATAACAAGAACTCTTCACACAAAACAAAACCCCTCTCCTTACCTTGATAAGAATATACAAGGAAAAATCACAAGTATTTAAGACTCTTCTTTTCTTTTAGTCCGATATAAATATACAAACATAAACTCAAAAAATTCAACCCTCTAGCAAGAAATTTAGACCTCCTTCTTATTGAAAAGAGATTCCTTTATAATCACCTTAGATGACTTCATTGTTCATTCTTGTTTTTACACAGTTTCAACCAATTCTTTTTCCATACAAGGTTTTGTTGAACTTATGCTTATACTCAGAGTGAGGGGAGGGTGAATCAACATAAGATACTTTTTACTTTAAATTATAATTCATCAATAATTCATTAACTTTAAAACAATAAATGAAAGTGAACTCAAGTCACAATACATAGATTTTAATGTGGAAACCTTACATGAGAAAACCAAAAAAACTTATCTTTACACTAATCTCCTTAGTTGAGCACCAACCCAACAAGTTATTGTGTAGGAACCAACCTACTAGAGACACCAATATCCTTAGATGAACACCAAATTAGTAAGAATTGTATACGAACCAGCCTAACATATTGAAACACAAAGTACTTTTGACTTCACCTCCATGCTTCATGCTTCATTTATTTTAGAGCATCATAATACCCTTAAATTTCATGCTCCAATGTCACTCTTTGATTCATACCCAATACATAGATTTAAAAACTACTAATATTTATTCTTCATGTCCTAGTAAACATCGTTGCATCGCTCCTAGAATATAATCTTAGACTGTAGCATCACAACCTCAAAAACAATGCACTTTGTATCATCATAGAACTTAGTCCTTCATAAAACACCCTTAAAACTCCAAGAAACTCATCTTACACACATTTAGACCACAAGAGTACTCTCCAACTTATGTTATTCACCTAACACATGATATTCATTCTTAGATTCTCTTCAAATGCCCACATCTATCCTATATTTATAGTATTTTTGTGCTCACTTTTAGGGTCCACCTGTAAAGACTAGCTAGGCCATCCTAAACGTTTTGGCTGGGATTTCTAACATAAAAATTAATATATGATCATTCTAAAGTAGTTACAGAGGGTTCCATATAACATTGGAAAGGCCTCAGAATACAATTTCCAACGATATAAACTATACTCCCATTTGAGGTAGGAATTTAGAGTAAAATTGACTCCAAAGATATGGTATCCAAATTGAGAATCAAAAATCCAAAAATAATATCTCCAAGAATATCCATCTTTCAGTATGTATCTTGGTCATTTGTAGTCTACCCCTATCTTTGATATCAATGAAAAAAATATTTCCAATAGGTTTCAATTTTATTTTATTTTGTAAGTTCTCATGTTAATCTATTAAAAATATAGTCAAAATACAATCAAAAAAACATTGATTGTCCCTTGGAATGGACAAAAACTTCATCCTGCACTTAATGGGAAACCAGGATGAGAAGAGACTTGAGTATTCTTCCTTCCCTTGAAGGGAAACCGGGCTTACATAAGCTTAGATACAATTGTTTGTTTGCTCATTGACATAAAACTAGAAAAATGCTTGCAAATTCAAAATGTAAAGATTGAAAAAAAGAGAGAGGGCCGTGAGCATCAAGATTTATTGTCAGTCACATTGGTAGGGCCATCTGGAGGAATTTATTCCACCACTAGGAATCCACATAAATTGTCATTGTTGTCACTCATGGAGCTAGATCTATCCAAGCTTGGCTCATTAATCAGGATACCTGTTCTTTTGATGAAGGGAGCCCTCAACAAGTTGTGCTGATATGGATTCATCATTGTTGCGGAGATGGTTGGAGTATTCTAAGGCATTGAGGTGCTAGGGTGGGCCGCATAAGGTGTTGGACAAGTGTTGGGAGAGGGAGGAGTAGACGGAGGAGGACGAATGGTGGGGAAGTGGGGTGAGTGAGGGAAGCTGGGGGGGCTATGAAAAAAGAATCCTCAAAGGATAAGGACGATGAGGGAGAGGAGGTTTTTTACCACCCAATAACAGTTTTGGTGCATGGAGGTGCGATAGGATGCCGAGATGGAGCCCGATACATATTCTTCCCATTCATTTATAATCTGCCACAATGAGTTTATTATTGAATGATCATATCCATCATGGTTGGCTAGGAGAGATGGGGGAGGCATTGTGGAGGATCTCCCTCCCTGACCACTTCTCCCCAGGTTTGGGGTGGCTTTCCTACGGGGTGGGATGGGAGATGAATGATTCTTGTCGAGTGTTGTGAGGGAGGAGAGCCATCATTTGAAGAAGTAAACAAAGATATACCTCCTATGGACAGAAGAGAGCCAACTCGAGAATGCAGCAAGGGAAGAATGACTGGAGAGGTCACGGGAGGCCAAGAGATAGGTGTCATGAGGGGTAGGTGTCAAATAAGGATCCATTAATATTTGTAGTATTCTGAGGCATGTGGACTGTTGGAGGGTACAAAATCCATGTAGGAGGGGCACAGAGCCATGGGAGGACAAGAGATGATATTTAAAATGTGAGGACAAGACATCAAATAGGGGCGATGTTTTGGGAGGACGGGACAATTAATATTCATGAAGGAGGGGTGAGATGGTACGCGACCTGTCATTGTGATGCGTGTGAAGGGGAGTCAAAGATCCCTCTAGGTGGTCACCCACACCAGATTTATCAATAAGTGAAATAAAAGGAAAGGACCTCTTTTATTTATATGTAGTTTTACATCACATTTTTCAAATTATTTTACATGGATTCAAGTTTAATGATGGGTCCCTTTTTTCCTTTCGAGGGAACCCATCATATTTTTGTGAGGCTCCTTCTCCTCTTATGCCACAGACAGAACTTACCTTGCAAAAGAAACAATGACTGGAACTAGATCCAGGACCGAGATAAGTTTGCACTCTTTCTCTTTTGTTTTTATTTTCCTTCAAGATAATTTGAGGAGATAGTAATACTTTTGGTTTCCATTTGTAGGTTAAAATAGAATGGTTTCAATTTTGAGATGGGATACTTTCATATATCTAAAAGGTACTCAGGTTCCATTAACTAGTCTCTTTCATAGATCAAATGAAAGATTTTCACTCACTTTTATTTCTTCACGAGATATGCTATAGACAATATATTTGGTTGATTCTTTATTTTCAAAAATGTTAATGGAGGTTATTTGGGCATGTATAACTCCATATGTGTGAATATTTTTTATTGGAAAGAAAAAATTGAAGGCCCCATTTTCATACATGAGTGGTCTATCTAACTCCATAAATATACTTTTCAATATTGATCTTTAAGACCCATTGCTTAAAAAATTAATTCTCATTAATATATATATATATATATATATATATATATATATATATATATAACTTTATAATTCCCCCTTTTTATGAGTTAACTCAAATAGTTCCCCACTCATAGAGTCATAGTCAGCTACTTTTAACCTTGTTGTTCCATCTGTTTTCCAGTATTTAATTTATTAAAATATATGTCCATGAAAATATGACAGTTGGAAAGTCAACTTTTTCTCCATCAGTCATAAAAATAATAATTACATACTTAAACAAACCTTTCTAACTAACCTTAATTTATTGTGGAATTGTGACTAACCTTTCTAACTAGCCTTGATTTATGTTGGGATTATCGCTAAACTTTCTAAGTAACCTTAATTTATATTGTGTTTCTCACCAACCTTTATAACTAACCTTAATTTATGCATGGAACAATGGAACACTCACTAACCATAGTTTATGCTTGTAAACACTCTAATCAAAATTTGACATTATTAAGCTACAAACACTCTAATGAAAATTTGGCATTATTGTAACACTTTGCCAGCAATTACATATTACAATAATAGAAGTTAATCATCATATTCAACAAACACTACACTTATTTACATAGAACTCCATGTAATAGCTAGGTACACACCTTGTTACATTGGCAAGGTGAAGCCTAAGGTGTGAATTTCCTTATAGTGAAATAAGGCTATGGTAAGGGGGGAGAGCCAAATTTTCTAGCAAATGTACTTGGGTAAGGTAGTGAACAAGTCTTTGAAGAGAGGTTTGTTCTTGAAGGAGCCCCAATATAGGGAAAGCCAATTTGAGAGAAGCTCTCTTGGTTGAGACAAACATCTGATTTTGTTGTGGAGGCTTTGACGATATGTTTTCCACACAGAGATTGCAAAAGTGAATAGTATGAAGATATGTTGAGAGGTTTCCAATGCATTTCAACATATCTCACATATGAAAGGCCCATGCATGTTCCTTTTGAGAACATTTTTGCGTGATAGTAATTTTTCATGTGCTACTAACCAGCAAAAAGAGTTTACCCTGGGAGGACTATCATTTTCCCAGATAGAATTATAGATCTTATCTTTGGGGGGGAGATCCATTTGGTAGAGAAGTTGTGAATATCCTTGATTAACAGAGTAAATTCCATTGCCCCATCCTCTCTTGTATTTTAGCGTTTTGCAAATAGGGGAGCAATCTATTAAAATATTTTGTAGCTAGTGGGTTGCATCCTAAAGATTGCGTGGGAGACTTTGTAGGTTCCATCCTATCCAGTCACCCGATTCAGCACTCCAGGAAGAGATGTTCGAGATGTATTTTTTCCTTGCGAGTCTAGCCAATTAATGAGAGGTCGAATATGTATGTGCTTCTAAAGTGGTTGCTTTCCCATGATGTTGTCTGTCAATAAGGATATTTCGACCATTTCTAGGAATCTAGGTGACCTAACTTTTAATGAGAGGAATGGAGGAAGAAATAAGATTCCCTATTAGAGAGCCATTGCTCAGGGAGTGTTGTTGATCTAAACACCTCAGTCTGTACCATGCTACGTATATTTTCAATAGATTTGTTTTCCACCATTCTTTTCTTCCTGAAATAAGATTTCATAAGATTTTTGCTCCCATTTCCAAGTTAGAGAGGGTAGGACCTTCTATGCCCATGCCTACATTTTTTTGAGGATGTTTTACAATATCCCAATTTACAAGGTGGAATTTTTTTGTGTCATTTTTTCCTCCTTCCCTGAGAAAGCATCATAGGAGATGGGAGATTGAGGTTTTAATGCTCTGTGGTGCAAGAAGAGAGGAGAATTAAAAAATGGGGAGACTGGATAGAAATGATTTTATCAGCACAGTTCAACTTGCCGGATTGAGCCAGAAAGCGCCCCAATGGTCCATCTTATTTTTTATTTTTTCTAGGATTTGGTTCCAAGCTGAATTAGGAAGAGATTTAAGACAAATTGGGATACCAAGGTATCTGAAGGTTTTTCTTTTTTGAATGAGAGGAAAGCAGAAGATTTTTTCTATTGGGTGAGTTTTTCTTGTGGGAGTGTTCGAGGTGTAGACATTGGATTTGGCACTATTTACAAGGGCTCCCGAGGCTTGGGTAAAATTGTCAAGAGAATTTTTAAATCTCTTAGATATGACAATGGAGGTGCCTCCAAAGAGGAGAGGGTCATCAAAGAATTGGGAGTGGTTTATTCCCTTTGTCCCCCAAGCTATTTTGATACCTAGAATGTCCTTGGAGGCTCGATACTTTTCCAGTTGCCTACCAAGAGTTTATTCCATAATTATGTAGAGGAGGGGGCCAATAGGACAGACTTGCCTCAGTCCTCTGGAAATTTTGAAGAAGTTTGTTGGAGGCCCGTTGATCAGAGGGGCTATCCAAGTCTTGGAAATGCAGGATGAGACCCAAGCTATGAACTATGGACTAAATCCAAATTTCCTCAAAATTGCAAACATAAAATTATGTTTCACCCTGTCAAAAGCATTCACCATGTTGATTTTGATAATCATTCCTTGGTATCCTCGTTTCCTATGAGAGTGTATGGCTTCTTGGACCAAAATGATGTTGTCAATCATTTTCCTTTTTTCAACAAAACCTCTTTGGTTTGGGGAGATGAGCTTATGAAGGAGAAGAGGCTTAATTCAGTTGGCTATGATTTTAGTGATGATTTTGCAGGAGACATTCCATAAAGATATGGGCCTGAATCTAGAGAAGGAAGAAGAGTTGGAGTCCTTTGGTATGAGTGCTAGAAAAGTGGAATTTGTGTTGCCCCTCATCTTTGTATATATTTTGGACATATTCAATCATTCTTAGGAGATCTTTTTTAATTATGTGCCAACATTTTTCATAAAAGTGTGTGTTGAACCGTCCTGGAGATTTGTCTGGTTGAAGTTGGAATAAGGGCTCATACATTTCTTCTTCTATAACTTCATGATTTATCTTGAAATTATCCTCTTGGTTGACAACAGTCGGTATGTTTAGCAACATATCTTCTTGTATGTTGAGATTTGCAATGCCTTCCTCAGTTAGAAGTTGTTCAAAATGATTTTTGGCTTCTTCTTGGATTTGCTAGAACTCACTTATTTTGGTTCCATCTTATTTTCTGATCTCCTTCACCTTGTTCCTCCAAAGTCTGACTTTGGTTTGTCTCTTGAAGAATCTCGTGTTTTTGTCTCCTTATTTGAGCCAAAGACTTTGAGATTTGAGCCTCCAAGTTTCCTCCTCCAAGTACAGGATTTTTTGATAATCTATGAAGTCCTATTGTTATTTGAGAAGAAGAGATTGGGTGGGAATTCTCTCTTCCATTTCCAATATGTTTTCGTCCATTTCCTTGATTTCCTTGGTTTTTTTTTCTTGGTCTTTTTCTTTGGTGTTTTTCACCGAGTGTTTGAGGGCTGATTTGACTCATTTTAGATTCTGCTCCTAGATGTAGTTTTGAGAGTCTTGTATCCAACAAATCCAGGCATCTATGAAAATATCAAAAAAGTTTGTATCCGAGATCCAAAGGGGGTTGAATCTGAAGGGGATGGGGCCAAAATTTTCTAGAGGGGATAGAGTTAAGGTGATAGGTCGTTGATTAGAGCCAGTCCAGGGGAGAATGAGAGAGGAAGGGGAAAAAGACTTGTCTAGGAAGGAATTGTTTAAGAGAAAATGATCGAGGCAAGCAGTGATGTGCCCAAGTCCCAACCTTCTATTTGACCAAGTGAAATGGTTGTTAGAAGGTTTTATTTCAATTAAATGAAAGGAGGATATGAGATCCTTGAGATTCTCACGAGTGGGGTCCCGTACTGGGGTGCCACCCTTTTTTTTTAGGATGGAGGGTTGTTTTGAGGTCTTGAGCTATAATGAGGTCCTTAGAATCTAGACTCCCGTGAATATTTTGATGGGAGGATGAACAATCAACTTTTTCTTGATAAATAAAGGGCATATACAAATTAATGACATTCAAAGTCTTACTTGTAGGAATATGAGGAAGGGAAGTTCTAATCTAGTGCTTTGTAGAGTGTCAGTTTTGAAGAGAGAAGATAATTGGATTCCACAGGGTACAGATTCCCCCCAAGGCTCCTCTTGCGCTAAATTCCACACCTTTTCATGATCACCGGATGTAGATGCTTTCCTGAAGGATTTTAGTATCCTTCATTTTAGTCTCCTCGAGCAGAAGTACATCAAGGTTTTCTTCTTTAGTTAAGTCATGTATCAATGAGAGATTATGTCGGCTGCCTAGTCCTTTGTAGTTCCAGGAGATTACTTTTATCATTTAGAAGGCTTGGAGTTTCCCCCTTTATTGGGGTTGGGTCCATTCTGATTCCTGGTTTGTCTTGTTTCTTTCCTAGCATGCTGATCTAGAGTTGTTTATTTCCTGAGTTCTATTTCCTTCCTGGTTGAGGCTTCCCTCTTGTGCAGATTTGATTTTCTACCTACTTTTCTGATGGGGAAGTCATGGGTATCTGATTCTGAGCATTCTTCAGATATTTGTTCTAGTTCTCTATCTTGAGGGGGAGAATATGGGTGAAGGGGAGAAGACAGTGCTCATGGAAGGAGAGGAGGCACATAGGGGTGGGTAAGTGTGGAGGTAGGCAGAGGTGTGATCTGATTTTGCAAGGGGGGCAGCTCCACTCAGGGTGGATCTTGAATCGAGTTTGGAATGGGAGATTCTGGGTCTTGGGATGAATCAGGTAGGGGTGGCATGGGGTGGTTTTAGGGTTCTAATCATGACATTGTTGTTTTTTCCTTTTAGGTTGTTACCATTGTTTAGATTCTTCAAGCGGGGTTTTATGGGGGGATTTGGGATAGTGCTTTGAAAAATGACCATACTCATGATAGAATTTTCATTTGAAAGGTAGTTATTCATAGTCAACTTGTTCCTAATAGGTCCATTTATCCAGGGTGAGATTAATATCTTTACGTATGCCTTTTTCCATATCAAATTCTACACATATCCGTGCACATCCTTACAACCATCTTTAGGTTTTGCTTGATCTATATACCTCCCAAGGGTATTACCTATAGAACATCTAGTTTTGTTATTTCGACAATGCAGGGGGAGGAAGGGGAGGTGAACCCAAACTGGAACTGCATTAGGAATATCATTCTCGGGGCTGAAATCCAGAGTCGATATATTAAGATACATACCTCTAGATCCCATAAAGTATGGTCCCCTTCGGAAGATGAGATCTTGATCTGATCTGTCTTTGAAAAGAAAGGCAAAGAAGCCTCGTCCACACATAAAATGTGAAATATTACCTTTCAGGTGGGGTTTCTAGTTCTTGTCGATCCATATCGCCATAGCCTGGGGATCCATATTCTAGTAAATTGTCCTATGAGTGCATGATCTGCAAATTTTAGGGCGAGGGATCTAGAAATTCCTTGGATCTCGATCGAGGGGATTTGACCTAGTTTTTTAATGAACTTTGGGGGGGTGCGCTTGTTCATCTTGGGAAGAGAGACGATGAGGGAGGCAAAGGCTGCAACATCCAGGAAGGAGGGAGAGGGAGGTGGATAGTGAGCGAGGGCACCGAGGACCCTCTCAGAGAGGAGGGCATGTGTGAGGAGACAGGGGGGGGTGGGAGGACACACATTAGGGAGGATGTTATTTCTCGGTTATGAGTTTTATATTATTAACATTATTAATACTATTGTTTCTTTGCAGAGTAACACATGGTTGTTCTACAGAAGGGGTTCGCTTCCCTTATAACATTTAAACTCACTACAGAGACAAAATACTCACCCTCCGTGTCATGGTTGCATTTACTTTCTCTGAGAGGTTTTGGTTTCAAGATAATAAAATCATCGTTGAGATCTCTCTCTTATGTGGTGTTACTCCTTCAAGCACTACACATAATTTTCTTGTGCTTACTCTGAATTTCATTTTAAATAGTCCTTGTTTCCTTAATCATTTAATATTTTGTTTCTATTTGGTAGCTCTATCTCTTCTTACATAGATTGAGAGAGACCTCATGGTGCCTAAGGAAGACCCCTAGTCAGGCATTGGTAGACCGAGTTTAAGGGTTACAAACCTATGTACTCATGCCCTAAAAGAGATAAGATGTAATCCATGTCTCACTATAGACTCAGTCTGTAAGGTAGCTAGAGAGGTAGTGGGGGGGGCCAGAGGGCCCATAGTGATAATAGTGGAGGTCATTCAATGTAAGGTGGACTAGGTCCACTATAGTATTAAATAAGGCCCACTATGGTAGTTAGATATAATAAATGTAAGAGGACTTCTTAGAAGGTTCTACTTATAAAAGATTCCTCCTCTAGAATGTTCTTAGGTGACGGTAGCACTATATAAAGGGATTCAAGCAATGTAATGAGACATGAAGAGAAATATTGTATTGTGGAGCAGTAGATCAATAGGAGGATGCCCCCTCGAAGAGGCAAGTGAACAGGAGAGGATCCCTTCCATAATAGGATCCATTGTATGGTGTTGCCCTACCTCAAGGGTTTGATGATAATAAATGATATTTTGCATATTGTTCTTGTATATATATTGTGGTGCTTTTGTATTCAGGTCTTTGGTACTTAACAAGTGGTATCAGAGCACTTTCCTTGGGCAGACATTGTCGGCAAATATTTTTTATTTTTGCAGATTTTTTTTTTGGAGCAGAAAAAAGAGGGCCACGACATTATCAAAGTTTTCGGTATATTTAGGTGAAAATTTGTAGAAAAGGGTTGTATATGTGAGTTCCTCTCAGAAAAACACCCAATTTGAAAAAACAAATCGACCGAAACGGAGTCCGGAAGGTCAAGATATTGAGGTTTTAAAATCTGCAATTTTCAGGGTTTTTTCTGCAGACGGTGACGTGATTTGTTTTTATTTATGTAGCATTTGGAGGCCTAATATTCTCAAATAAATTACATATCTGAGTTTCTCTCACAATTTCACCCAATTTCAAAAAAAAAATCATCCGAAACGGAGTCCGGGAAGTGAAGTTATGAGCATTTGAACTTTAACAGTTTTTAGGGTTTTTCCAGAAAAAGCCGTGATTTTCTGCCGAAACTTATTGGGTCTATTTTTTGGGTTTTCAGATGGCTATTTCTTCTCAAAACCTGAAAGAAATTCTTGAATCATTCAAAGCCCAATTTTTTTACACATTGGATGATAGATTGTATGTGTTAGCACAAGGCCTCACAGACAGCCTCACAAATATCATCATAGATGGTCTCAATGATAGTTTTCGTAGTATTCAAGATTCATTGAACAACATGCAGGAGATATTTCTTATGCAGGGCCTCGGGGATGAATATAATCAGGAAATATATGCTTGGTATGATTTTGAGGTAGATTGTGATGATTGGTATATGGATAGTTGTCATTTCTGGGATGACAACCACTTCCATATTTTATTTGATGACTCTACTCCACCTTCTGCAGAGAACATCAATGTCCCAGATCAGGAGCTAGTTACCAATGTTCAGTCTGCATATTCTACAGTGGTATTATTCCTTCCAGATTCTGCTCTGACCATTTTCCACTATGTGGATGGATCTTCTTATTTGGATCCACATGATAGGTGTCAGTCTTTGGAGCATCATTTGGAATTGGTTATTGGGTTCCAAAATCTTTTTCGGGGAATTCACATGATCACTTGGACATGGGACTCAGGCTTACAATGGTGGTTGGATTACTTCAGCATGGTGGATTTCTTTTTTAGATGGGACCCTGGTTCTTCAATATTCTTCAACATTATGGTCCACAATTATCCATGGGACCCTGGTATATGGTTGTACATTAAGCGTTGAGGACAACGCTTTCATAAGGAGGATGGAATGTAAGGTAGCTAGAGAGGTAGTGGGGGGGGGCCAGAGGGCCCATAGTGATAATAGTGGAGGTCATTCAATGTAAGGTGGACTAGGTCCACTATAGTATTAAATAAGGCCCACTATGGTAGTTAGATATAATAAATGTAAGAGGACTTCTTAGAAGGTTCTACTTATAAAAGATTCCTCCTCTAGAATGTTCTTAGGTGACGGTAGCACTATATAAAGGGATTCAAGCAATGTAATGAGACATGAAGAGAAATATTGTATTGTGGAGCAGTAGATCAATAGGAGGATGCCCCCTCGAAGAGGCAAGTGAACAGGAGAGGATCCCTTCCATAATAGGATCCATTGTATGGTGTTGCCCTACCTCAAGGGTTTGATGATAATAAATGATATTTTGCATATTGTTCTTGTATATCTATTGTGGTGCTTTTGTATTCAGGTCTTTGGTACTTAACACAGTCATGTCGTTAGTCTCTTGAATTTTTTTCTTTACCATTAACGCACATCGTGGTGACTGTCATTAGGTTCAGAAAAAGGTTCAATGTACATTGCGAGGGTATTACCCATTTAGAACTCCTTTATATCAGACATAGAACAATATGGTTAATAGTTGGCCTACCTTCGATGGTTTCGACCTATTTAAACCATAAGTATGCTCTAATTTGAATTATTAAATTATGACCTCTATTTTTTTATTTAGTTTCTAACTTTGTCCTTTTAGCTGTCTACCTCTATTTAAATAAATCTCTATAGATTTTTTTATTTTCTCTGTGGATTTTGTTATAATAGCTAAGTTTTGTAGCTATAGAATGTTTCTAATACATAAGTTATCTTTCATTTGGTTACATACACATAAGTTTCATAAATTTATTTCTAATAATTGAAAATAATAAAAAAAATACAGTTTATAGCCACAAATAACATGCATATTAATTTTACTCAAGAAAATTTAATCTGTTTAAAAGGTTTACAGGTTTACATAGCTATTCTATAGAACCAACCACTAGAATATTCCTTTATTTCACAATCTTTAATGAAGAAATATTACCCTTACTAGGATTTCAAGTAATAATAAGATTTCAAGTCATATTCAATGATCACTTCTGTTAGTATTGAAAATACTTTATTCCAAATACTTTATTCACCTCTAGCCAAATACTTTATTCCACGAGAAAATGAAAATGTCAAGAACCTTTTCGAGGTAATTTCTATAACATGGTTCTTTCTCATAACCACCAAGCTCTAACTCTGCACAAGTACTCAAAACTGTTGTTTCTTATCTCTTGTTTAGGGGGTAGGTTTACACTTTTCCTCATGGACAACATTTACTTTCACCATGGTGATTTCTATTTCTTTTTCACTTTTCCCATGGAATAAAGAATTTATCTTATCATAGTTGGGTTCTCTCATTAATTTATCTCAGTAATTTTTAAATAAAATAAAATTAAAATATTATTTACATAAATAATTTTCACCATCAATTATCTATGATGATCAAAATGTTAATCATTTTTTTTTTCAATGTCATAACTCAATAGTCATGATGACTTAAAATTACTCGAATATTTGATTGGAGGGATGTTACAACCTCTCAGGTAGAATTCACATTCAATATGTGTTTGGATTTAAATTTCCTCTAGTTTCATGGTTAATATTTGAAGGAGGTATTTCCTCCTCTATTTGATTCCCAACATCTAGTTGTTGAGGGGGTGAAACTTACTCTATTTTTGTTTCTTGTTCCATAGTCATGGACTCCTCAATTTGGGTTTCATTGTCCATGAATTTCACTAGTTTCTCAGCTAATTCTTCAGGTTTATCTTTGACATATTCTTCTTGTAATTTATCACTCTCTAATCTTAGCCACTTGAGATAAGCAATCTAGACTCGTATGTGCCTCTTGTATTCTTTCTCTCATCTTTTTTATTTTATTTTTCATCCTCTAATCAATATATCTTAATTTGAAATACCTAGAATATTCCTTGGTTTCTTATGTTTGAGATCCTTGTTTCTCGATGATGCCACATGATTTTATCCTTTATTTTATGTTGCAACGATGTCCATTTCTCTACCCCATTTCTTCTGAGTTCTTCAATGAAATCTCTTCTCTCAATTGAATCTTCCTTCCTCCCCTATTGGTTCTTGTGTGGAAGAAGAGGGTTCTTGTTCTTGCGTGAAAGAAAGTGTGTGCTCTTGACTCAACCCTGTGTCACTTCATGTTGTGCTCTTGACTCAACCCTTTTGACTGGTTCCTTTTGTTTCAAAAGGGGTTCCTCAAAGTCCTTCCTCTACAGTTGAACCTCTCAAAGTCCTGTAGACTACAGTTGAACCTCTCAAAGTCCTGTAGACTACAGTTGAACCTCTCAAAGTCCTTCCTCTACAGTTAGCCCCATCTCTTGTTTGGATGTTGTTGTTTCCAGATCCATAGGTCCTTCCACAAATTGTGGAGGATAGTTTGTTGTTTTCAACTTAGGATGTCTAAGGTGAATGTATTATACACCCTTCTGCATATATATATATATATATATATATATATATATATATATATAATTTTAAATTTACAATAAAATAAAACATAATATAATTAAAAATTTATCTAAATATTTAAACATATTTTTTTTTTTCAATTAACAAAATTATATATATATATATATATATATATATATATATATATATATATTTATATATATATATAATTAATGTTAATAACCACAATAATATGATTTTTTGGTTTATAGGATTAATCAACTTCAAATTAGTTATTTTTTTGATAGCCTTCATCCTCCAAAGGCCAACACACGAGGATATTTTCTTGTGTATAAACACAATATGCCACTTTTAAATTTAACAACTTTCATATTTAAGGCAAATCCTCACCAAATTTAGCTTCTTGGAGATGCTATTCTATGCACAACATAAATTTATAAAATTAGATAGAGTTAAAAATAGTTAACCTTAACTATTTTACTTCTTTCTCTAAATTTGGTTACTTCACCAAGCCAGCCACCAACTCCTTAGTGCTATCACCATTTCTCATTTTAATATCTTAGTGCAAAACACTAGCCCCAATCGTTTGTGCGCTCAATGCCAATATGCTCTTAGCTCTGGGTTTTATAATCTTTCATATGAA
>ML810245.1:125624-141491 GCA_009831015.1 Picea engelmannii
ATTTAATATCTTGCATACATTGTTATCTTGTTATTATTTGCTTAATTCTTGAAACCCTAGGGAGCCAACACACAAGTAGGTTGTGGCTTCATGTCCCCATGATAAAATCTTATAGCCATTTGATTTGAGAAGGTTTAGCCTAGACATAGCTACACTAGACTTCCTCTTATCTTGAGTTAGTTTTGAGTACAAATTGAACAAAGAAGGCATCCTAGGCCTAATTTGTTTTACACCTAGGGTTTACTTCTAGGGTTTTGAAAATTCTTGTATCTAAGCAACACTTTTCAGCCATAGATTTGTGTCCATAAGCTAGCCGTTTTGCCAAAGGAGTCTTAAGGAAAGAAGAGGAAGTTTTAGGCCTAGCTTTAGCTACACCTAAGTAAGTCTTTTCTTCTTAGGGTTTTAGGATTTGGTGGCCTTGCCATAGAAACACCATCAAACCCTAACCCTCTTGTCCTTGAGTTTAATTTGTCCAAGCTGTTAGTTTCACTTCAATTGACTCCATTAACCCAAGGCACTAGTCTAGAGAGACCTTTGAGCTTATTGTCCTTAAACTCTCTTTCAAACACTCTTTTATTTGAAACCCTAACTAACCTAGCATCTAACCCTAGCATCTAGAACTAACCCTAATGATGATGACGTTTTGCCTATTGTAGACTTATGTTTGGATAGAAAGTTGCGTCTGATTCATCTCATCATAGCCATAGAGGTTTTATGCAATTTCATTGGTTGATTTGTCAAAAACATTCACTTCTTGGCTAGCTAACCCTAAACTGCAAACAACAAAAATATAGGTGACGTCACACCTCTTGATTTCTTGTTTGGCCTGCAATGTTGTGACATTTGTCATCTTATTTGATAGACTTTGAGTCATTGATTGCATATTTAAGCTTATTTGACAAAACATTTTACTCTTTGTCTTTCAAACTAAGTAAATTCTAGGGCTGACGTCACCTCTTGCAGCAACAATATTACTTGTGACGTCAACTCTCTTTTGATCCTAATCTAAGTGCAAAACTTTGTAATTTTGTTGGCATTGAAGCATAGTTTATCTTCTTGGGTTTATTGAGAAAAAGCGTTCACCTTTTGCCTTCCAAAACTAGCATAGATTAGGGCTGACGTCACTCTAATCTGCAATTGTGATGCAAAAAACATATATATATATATGAGCAGATTTGCATTGTGATAATATAAAGGACTTGATTTCATACATTGAATGCCATTATATTTGTACTTATTGAAGAAGTGATATAAGCTATTTATCTTTGTTTAATAATCATTGCTCATACGTATATTTGAGGATAGTCATTGATATTATGAAGTACTAACCCCAAGCACATTTTATAGCTTTGTTTGTCTTGTCTCGCAAGCAAGTGCCTCATCAGTGGAACATCTCCTTTGACTATCTCATCCTTGGAAGTAATCTGTTAAAGGGATTCTTTAACTTGGTTAATTACCCCTTTAGCCCTTCAGAAACCCAGATTACATAGGGACGTCTCCCTTGGACTAGCCATCCTAAATAGAAATAGCCCCCCATCAAGGTGACAGTGGGTGGGGAAGCTGTTGTTACGCTGGTTTTAAGCCTTGACTCAAGATACTCAAACCCTTCCTACAAACCTTGCGATAACAGAACCGATTAGCCTTCTAACCAGTCAAACTAGTTGGTTTCGATTACGATTTGACCAGTTTTTAAAACTCCTTAACTTCTAACTCGTGACTCATTATACAAACCCTATCTTCTTGCAAATTCAACTGAAACCTCTTTCTAGTCATTCCATTTCTTTAGGGATCAGTTACATAAATTTATCATAAAATCACACCTAACAACCAAGCATATTCCTATATATGCTTACTAAGAAATAAACACTTTTTACATGAACTTTTACAATGGTCTGTCCTTGGGTTGATGTCTAGACATAAAGGTCTAATTAAACATTTAGCACTTGATCATGAAAGCTAATGCTCCTGCATCAGACTTCCAAGGTTAAAAAAAAGAAGAACATGATCTCCTGGTCATGAATCTTCAATCTTCATCTTTCCTAGATCCACAACTCTTGTTTTCTACTGCAAACTAATCTTTCTTTCATTACTCTGCCATTGCATCTTACTGCACTTTGTCCATTCATCTTTAAATTGTTCATTGTCTTTCTCATATTTCCTTGCCTCAACTTCTGCTTTTTCTCTTCAGATCGTTGGAGATGTTGTCCCAAACATTGTTGCCTCCCTAACTTCCTAAATATCCTTGAAGATATCTCCCTCTGGAATATCCCTCTTCTGCTCCTTATCTGCAATTTTAACTTCAAAAAATAAATTGTCTTATGATTCTTTGATTGCAGTAATATATTCACTCAGTCTTTCCTTCATACTAGTTAATATATCATAAACTTGTGAACTAGTATCTACTCCTGTATTCTTTACAACTTGAAAAATTCATCTCCCATTAAATTCAATTCCCTTCTCTTTTTCAAAAACTTCCAGCAAACAACTCAACCATTCACCAATCTCTCGACTCATCTCAATATGTTGTCTATCATTTATAGCATAATTCTCTTCTTCTTTCTTGACAACATCCAATAATTTTCTTTCAGCTTCTGGACCGAATCTAGTAACCAATTCAACCTCTTTCAGTTCTAGGACTGATTCCTCTTTAGTCTATGACATAGTTGTTCCACTTTCATCTTCACTGCTACCTCCTTTCCTGTCACAAGTCCAATCTCCCTGTGACACTGCTTCTTGACTCTTCACTAGAATAAATTTTGGATTCTCTATTTCACGAGTCTTCCTTTGGCCATTTAAGCATGCAAAATCCTCTCTATCCTCATCAAGAACAAGTTTCTACAAATGAGACGTAATTTTCTCACCTCGAGTAGAGATGTTTCCTTCATTAAGTAGGGAATTTATGAATTTCTTCTGTTGCAATAATTCAATCTTGTCATCTTCAGAAAGACATTCTTCATCATATTTTTCCAGACAACTTTCAGTCTCATACAAGAGAGTTCCAAAATATGGTCCATCTCCTTCAATACCTGCACTCACACACAACATGTCAGCTTCAAAACCACAAGACCTAATGGTCTCATTTAATGATTCAATCATCGTATCTTCATGATCTTCTTCTTTTACAAGGCTAAAAAATCCTTCTATGCTCTTCTTCGCAGCCTCCTCTAGTATGGCATTTGAATTCTTACTGTCTTCCTCTACCTCTTTTTGTTCTTGGCCATCATCATAATCGATGCTTTGTCTTCTTTCAACTCTTTCCATATGCTAAAAAGAACCACTTTATCTTAACTGTGTATGAGCACCTACATGAGACTCACCTGTCCCATTTTTCTTCAAAACAGATTTAAGTTTTTGTCCATCTTCTTCCTCATTCATGAAAATATCGGCAAATTGTCTTTGTTCACCTATTTCCCTGCAAACATACACAAAGCATCAACTTTATAACATTGAGGCCTCTTGGTCTCACTTGAAATTTCAGCCTTCAATTCTTCTCCCAAATACTCCATTTCCTTGAGTACCTCATCCTCCCACTAAGCATCCATGAGTTGATCCTTCATCTTCTTTTGTAACTTATGTCATCTCAACTGTCTCCTCATAAGGAAACCAGATCTCCAGTCTTCTTTCTCCTTTTGTAACAACTCGATCAGTTCTCCTAGAAAGACTTACTTTTCGACCTTTTGCCTCTCATATTCTTCATCACTCATTTGCCTCCATATGCAATTGACTATGGAATCTTCTTCCTTCACTTTGTGGTTGCCTCCTGAACCTCTGCCATGACTAGTATTGAGTTGTTTTCACTCACTATGAGCTTCTCTCACAACTCATCTACTCTTGAGAACACAATTGTCCTCTTGTATTTCAACCTCAGTTGAAGTAATAGGTTCTGACCACACCTCTTCTTTCTCTCAGAAACCCTCATTGGCTTTCTTCATTACTGCCCCTAAAGCTGTGATCTTCAAACTGAGATGTCTTTTTACTATTGTTAACCTTTTCTACGCAAATCTTCTCTACTCATAAACCCCTTTTACATATTTCTTATCTATCCCTTTCTTCTTCATATGCACAAGATAAATTTATAAAATTAGACAAAGTTAAAAATAATTAACCTTAACTATTTTACTTCTTTCTCCAGATTTGGCTACCTCTCCCAACATTAGCACCAAGTCCTTAGTGCTATGACCATTTATCATTTTAATATCTTAGTGCTAAACACTAGCCCCAATCGTATGCTCTTAACTCTGGGTTATAAAATCTTGCATATGAACATATCGCAATCAATGAAAGGTACTACCATCTCTTCGCTTCTTGTATAGAAGCTAGTCTTTGCTCTCTTCCTTAGGCCCTATCGCAGCCATCAAAACATTTTATCATAATGCTGTTACACATGGCATAAGACCATATCTCATAACCATACTCCTATCGCAAGTAACATAAGGCTCTATACCATAGCATTCGATACCATATGACCACTCTACAACCTGGCATCTATCATAATGGTAATAGGGTTAAAATTTACAAACCCTATGATTGCGATGTCAATTTCTTAACCGTCGATCAAACCTACCGACGCACAATGATCGTTGATCGATTTGATGCTAGCTCTGTGCCTCTACGATTGTCGATTTACTATTGCAATACACAGTAATTGTTGATCTGCCTCAATGATACTCAGGAACCGTTGATTGGCTGTAGGAAAACCCATTCATACTCTCTACGCATTCAAACAAGGGTCTGCATGCGATTCTTGGATTTCGATAGATCCTTCACCATCGAACTTATAAACTCTTTATCCAGCCTTCTACGTTGTTGATTTCTTTCTTTAACAGTCAGTGACCGTCGACTCTCTCTTTGATCTCTGCGCAAATGAACTCCAAATACCACTGCGATTTCAACAAATGCAACACCAAGGGTTCCCTTGGTCGCCTTATGACCCTATTTATCGTCTACCAAGTGGTCTATATTCTCTGCACATAAACGTCCACAGACATGGCAATAATACTCGGTTTCGCCATTTCTCGAACTCAAAACCCTGCTTAGGTTTTCTTTCTTCTTCGACCACTAATTTGAAGATTTATTGCCAGAAAGTTCAGTATCAATATCATATTACTATAGGCTCGGCCCGAACCAAATCAATAATTAATTCAAATCATACCTAATGGTTCTTTTCAGCCCATTTCATTCATGAACTGGAATTTCCAAAGGAAATTCCACCAAGTCCATTTATAGTCAAATGCCCATCCTGACTTTTCTCTATACAAATGAAAGATTAGTAAAATAATCCATCAACAATATTTAGCTTCACATAGAAGCCAGGATTCTGCGAGACTCAATTTCACACAGATTACAAAACATAACACTTATATTAGGAATACAAAACATAACACTTATATTAGGAATCTGTTTTTTTCATTAAAAATAATCTGATTATACATCCATCTCCCGAGAGATGTAACACTCTCCCTCCTCCAGACTTTTCTATCTATTTTCCCCCAAAACCGAGTCTCTTCTGCTCGTTTAACTAACCTCCTACAAGTCGACCATGTGTCCCTTGATTCCTGGAACTGTTTCTATTCCTGGAAAACTACTTTACTTATAACTCGTGACTCATTAAACAAACCCTATCTTCTTGCAAATTCAACTGAAAACTCTTTCGATTAATCCCATTTCTTTACGGATCAGTTACATAACTTGATCATAAACTAACACCTAACAACTAAGCATATTCCTATCTATGGTTACTAAGAAATAAACACTTTTCACATGAACTTTTACAATGGCCCCTCCTTGGACCGATGTCTAGACCTAAAAGTCTGATTAAACTTTTAGCACTTGATCATGAAAGATAATGCTCGTGCATCAGTTTTATTGGTCAAATTATTTTCATGATTGAAAAGTTAGGAAAAAAATTGAAAACTTTTTAAATTTAGAAAGTTATGAAGAATTTTTTTATTACAAATGTTTTGAAAATTAAATTTATTGTCTTTATAAATTGTAAAATACAAGTGAAATTTTTTTCCATCATTTATACTATTATAAATATAATTTAAAATTCATCCATAATGTTATTTGTTTTTTTATGAAGAAAAAAAAACCTTATTTGATGAAAAGATGGTTATATAATTAAACTGAAAAGTCTTAATCATTAAAAAAATAATTGATTGCATAGTGTTGATATTACTATATAATTCATAAACTTAGATAAATAGATAGCCAATGCACACTTGTGATAAAAGGAAGTAATAGAGAATAAAGAGTATCAAATACTAATAATAAGGATATTAATACTTGATTATATTACTACATGAAAGAGTTTTTATTGTAAAGAAAAATTTTATTTCAAAAAATTGTGTGGAATGCAAACTTCTCAACCTAATGAAAGTGTGAAATTTTCTAAGTAATATTAGAGAAGAATGAGTATGAGATACTAATAAAAAAAGTAATTATTTATTTTTTTGGATGAAATAAATTTCATTGTAAATCAAATTTCATATTTCTAAAATTCATAAGGAATACTAACCTCTCATAAGGATGAAAATAACAAATTATCTCCTCTCCCATATTAATTTTCTATACTGAAAGAGTCAACTAAATACTTTCTTTCCATCAAACTAATAGATAAATATCCATAGTATAAACCTCATCCCTTTAGCCATGTTTCTTTGTTACAAATAAACTTTGAGATAAATATTTTTTTGAGAACAACTTTAAAACTAAAGGGATGACTATGAATAAACTTCCACGATCATAGTTTGGTCCAACCTTGTTCACCTTCGAGTCACAGATGATTTTAAGGATGGAAATTTATTTTAAAATGTAAAAACCTTGCCGAATCTTACTATTCCTTTATATGTCAATTATAAATGTTTGGAGATATTTTTGTAAAAATATTCAAATTTCTAAGTATTTTAAATAGTTTTTATAAACTTTTGACGATTTTTAAGGTAAAATAATTGTATCCTATAAGATTTGGGTAAATAATTTTTAAAATAGGGAATCTCATTTTTGCAAAAGTCATGGAAAATTATCCCATGAGTGAAATTTAGCCCCTACAATCATCCATGCTTCCCCTTCCCCTCATTGTATGTTCTGGTTCCAAATGGGACCTCACTTTGGGTCACTATAACCTCTATCTATTAAGAAAGATAAATGTTTGTATTTAAAATAATTATACTAAGTAAACATTGTAGATCTATGAGGAGAAAATTGAATTCATTAAACATAACAAATAATACAAGTATTGAAGAAAAAAATCAAAGAACAACTAATACATTCATATATAGCTTTTAGATTTATAACAATCTTGAAGTTGTTAGAAATCATTTGTGACTAAAGTTGATTTATGCTTTTGTATACATTCATATATAGATTTTAGATTTATACCAATCTAGAAATTGCTAGAAATCATCTCTGACTAAAGTTAATTTATGCTTAGAATACTCATTAGCTCCAATTTATGCTGCAAACACTCTAATCAACTATGTGTACAATATTGTTACAATTTTCTTGCAATTAGATATTACAATAGTAAAAATTAAACATTGGATTTTTACTTATGGAAATTGTAGACATGTTATCACAATAAATAATTGTGGCATATTGTTGTTCTTGTTTTAGATCTATCAAGATTCTCTTCAACCAAATTGCTTTACATGTTCCTAATGCTGCTACAATTTACTTTGTTGCTGGTTGTTTCTTTGAACACCATGATACTACACATGATCCTTGGTTGAAAAAATAAATTGAACTATTTTTTCTATCATCAAAAAATCCATTCCAATCACTATTTGTATAATGAACCAACCCAAAATTATCTGTTAAAGTATACCAAATGACAAAACCCAAAATTATCTATTAAAGTATACCAAATGCCAAAATTGTTTGTTCCATAGAAATACCTAAAAGTTATTTTTCATTCTCCAACATGAATATGACCTGAAAATTTCATGAATATAGAAATTGAACTTATTACTTGCACAATATGAGACCATGTTGTAGTAATATACATGATACTTCCTACTAAACTCTTGTAATATTTAACATCTACCTTTTCTACTCCATCCTCTACAAAAAAAAAAATCAGTTATATTTATGTATGTGCTCAAGGGTTTACAATTTTCCATTTTCCGTTTGTGAAAAATATTGTAACATGTTGTTCTTGTGAAATAAAAATATCGTCATTAATTTACCACACTTATATGCCAAAAAAACAATGCATCTAACCCAAAACAATGATTTGAAATTTAGTCATCATAACCTATTTGAACTCTTATACTAACAAAATACTTTAGGATGTATATATCATGTCATACACATATAAGAAAGCAATAAGTATATAATTTATACCATATTAATTGATACATAATGCAGATTGACTTTCAATTATGTTAAATATCTTTTATAGAAAATAATTATCTGTCCTACTTTGCCATCTTCTTGGAGCTTATTTAAGCCTATCAAGAGATTTGTTTTATTTGTAGACTATATGTCCATTTTTTATAACTTCATATCCTTGGGGAAATTGAACATAGATGTCTTGTTTCAATACATCAATCATAAAGGATGATTTATGGGCCAAGGAGGCCACTTAGGGGAACGCCCACCTAGAGCGCACAAATCAATCACCTAGGCGCAACACTTCTTCACCTTTTGATGATGAATTAAATATATGTAAAATAAATGGATCCCTTGGTATATAAGGTGAAATGGGACTAAAATAAATCATTCTTACCTTTTCTTCTAAAGCTATGTGTCTTGGTTGTTTTCCTTTTTTATTTTTCATTTTATATTCACGACTATTTCATTTTTAGGGTTTTCTGAAGAATAACGAGTGCGCCTTCCTTCATGGATGCCTCCTGGTGACTCTGTTTGCCATGCTTCCAACTCTGAGAGAAATCTTATCTCATTTTCTAGCCACTCTCTCAAGGAGAAAATCATTTCCTTTGAGTTTTCTAAGGAAGAAGGGAGGGAGCACCAACTGGGGTTTGCACCCTTGTTGGTTTCTTCTTTTTGGAAATGAAGTGAGTGTACCATCTTCCATGGCTGCACTAGGATTCTCCCACTAATCTCCATAGGTCATTCTGAGATTGTCAAAACCTCTTGGCCACTCTTGGATCAACCCAGTCTGGATCCCCATTTGCTTAGTCACCCAAACTAATGGGGCACCCCTGTTCCGATTTGCACCCCTGAGGAGATTTTTTGGCAGAAGTTGAGCTATGTCTTGTGTGGTCACTTTCTCCTGTAGATCGCCTTCTTGGGTAGATCAATTGGTATCAGAGCCTCAATATACATGGAAAAACTTCTGATCTTGAAGTTGAGTCAGATTTTTTTTGGGGTTTTCATGAAATAATCGAGAGTTTTCCAATTCCAAGGTTTCCATTTTATGCAAGAAGATCCACAGATCTCATAAGCCCCAAGGTAGACCACATCTCCATTTCCATAGAGAGGAGCTCCACAGATCTAAAAAAATACATATCTCTCCCTCTAGATGAGTTCAAGCTCCGTTGCCTCGAGGTTTTGAGTCCTATGTTCTCAAAACAGAGTCCTATGTTCATCATTGCAACCTAGGGGTGCCTTTTCTCTTCAGTCGACCTCACAATGACTCCACACAAAGATCCTTTGGCATTCGAATTAGATTCCAACACATCAAATCTCGTCCAAGATATTGCCTCCATCCTCAATGATCTACTCAGAATGCAACAACAAAACAATCTAGATCCATTCTAGTTGGACACTCGAATCCAACTACCGAAGTTTGTTGGGAAAACAAATGGTGAAATGGTGGATTCTTGAATCCGTAGCCTATCCACCTATTTCAATACATGTCCAAGCCTTACCAAGGAAATAAAACTCCATATTTCCACCTTGCAATTACACAAACTTGGTGGGATACAGAGCAAGAGAACACCACATTAGTTATAGAGATTGGGGATGCTCTAGATTCCTCTACTTCGTGACCCATCAAAACCTGGGCCCAACTTTCTGAAGCTTTGAGAAATTGCTTCTACTCACCTGGGTATGTGCAATCCTTATGGATCAAATGGCACCAACTTCAACAACTCCCTTCACAAGGAGTGCAAGGCTACATAGCCTTCTTCTGCAAGATGTTCCTCTTACTTCATGTTCCAGATCCGGAAGAGGTACTCATATTAAAATTTGTGGCTGGTTTATTAATTCAATTTCGTCGAGAAGTAGATCTATTTGAAAATCCAACTTTAGATAAAACATTTCAAATATCTTTGTCTATAGAAAGGAAATTCGCTCCTAAAGGTCTTATTCCTCAGTCCCACCCTGAAACCAACCTCCCCGCCTCTCAACCATCCAACTCCCATCCCTCAGCCCGCTTTCCACCTCCTTGGACTCAAAACCCCAAACCTAATACAACTACATGGACACCCTGGTGCTCATTCCACAAAACTACTTCACATAATTCATGAGATTGTCGAATCCTCCAAAATCTAAAAGCCAACCAAAATCTACTCACTGAGCTCATTTTGCCTTCCTAGGTAGAATATAATGAAGAAGTTCCTCTGGACAATCCCATAGAAGTAGATCCCTCATTTATTTTAATGACCCAGGAAGATTCAAATGCATCCACCCAACCCCTCTTCACCCATAACTGCCAAATAAAAAATGCCTTGGATTTACTAATTATGGACAATGGAAGCCAAACAAATTTGGTGTCTCAAGCCCTTGTCAACCGCCTTACTGTTATCACCGCTCCACATCCAAAACCCTATCAACTTAGATGGGTCCAAAAGGATGGCCCTCGCCTCCTAGATTCCAAGCATTGTCTGGTCACTTTTTCCATAGGCCCATTCAAAGATATTGTCCTCTGTGATGTCTCCCCCTTGGATTGTGTGGATTTGTTGCTTGGTATCCCATACCAAACCCAAAGAAATCTTATCTATCTAGCCAAATCTCACTAATACAAAATTACCAAAGAAGACCACACTTATTTCTTAACTACAACAAAACCCAAACCCCCTTCTACCAAATAACAAATCCCACATGTTCACTTAAACCAATGTGTCTCTCTTTGTTTCATGCACCCAATAACACGAAACAATACAATGCACCCTATTCCTAAAACTATGACTCCCCTCCTCCACAAGTTCGCAGAGGTATTTCAACCTCTGGAGGGACTTCCCCCCTCCTACCACATTGACCATTCCATTCATCTCATCCCCATATCTGCCTTACCTAATTCCCCTACTTACCGATTGTCCCCAACAAAAATAGAGGAAATGGAAAGAAAATTGGCTGACCTCATCAACTCTGGCCACATACAACCTTCATCTTCTCCCTATCCTTTTGCAGCCTTTGTCATCCATAAACAAGATACCTCAGAAATGCACCTTGTCACTGATTATCGAGCCTTCAACAAAGCCACAATAAAAAATTGTTATCCCCTTCCCCGGATTGAGGATCTACTCGACACCCTCCAACGAACTAAGTGGTTTACTAAATTGTATTTGACAACCAACTACCATCAAGTTCGAATGAACCCAAATGATGTTTGGAAAACAACGTTCAAGACCAAATTTGGTCTTTTTGAGTGGAAAGAAATGTCTTTCGGTCTCACCAATGCACCAACCACTTTCATGAGGCTCATCAATGACATCTTCAGAGCACATTTGGGTCAATTTTTGGTCATCTACTTAGATGACATTCTCATATTCAATCGGACATGGGACACTCACATGCAACATGTCTGACAAGTTCTCCAAATTCTCCAAAAACACAAGTTGCAAGTCAAAGAGAAGAAATCATATTTTGGTCAAACTTCAGTCCCCTATATTGGCTTTGTTGTTAGCTCAGAGCGTATTCAACCAGATCCATCTCGCATCCAAGCATTGAAATAATGACCTCTACCTTCTTCAGCTAAGGAGTTGAAAATCTTTTAGGGTGGCATAAATATCTATCGTAAGTTCATTCCCTCTTTTTCAAATCTTTCTCAACCTTTGCATCAGCTCTCAAATACTTCTTCTACATTCATCTAGACCAAAGACGAAACTAATCACTTTTCTCAGCTCAAAGACACCCTCTGCTCATCCCCTGTTTTACATATACCAAACCTCTTCCAACCCTTTGAGATTGATTCTGACACCTCACAATATGTTATTGGTTTCGTACTTAAACAGGGAGGACACCCCATTGCCTACCACTCTGAAACCCTGTTCGAGGCAAAGAAAAATTATAGTACCTATGACAAGGAATTTTATAGTCTGGTGCAAGCACTCAAATAATGGAGGCATTATTTGTTAGGTAAAGAAACCATTCTACATACTGACCACCACCCTTTGATTTTCATCAACTCTCAATTGAAGATTCAGGAACAAAGGCACCTTAAATGGGCCTCCTACATTCAAAAATTTCACTTAGTCATCAGATACAACAAAGGCACTTCTAATAAAATGGCTAATTTGCTAATTCGACCTCCCACTCAAATTCTTTCCATTATAGAATTATGTTGTGCTACTTATGACACATGGAAATATAAATATTCTACTAACATCGACTTTCGAGAGATTTGGGAAGCTTTGCAAAGCCCCACAATGATCAATTAGAACCCTTTCCTAGACTACACTATTTGGGATGGGTGGCTATATAAGTTGAATTTGCTATGCATTCCACACTCAGAAGACCACCTCTTGCTCATTAGGGAAGCACATGCTTCAGCCTATGGGGGCCACTTTGGGACCAGAAAGACCACCCAACATCTACAACGCCATTTTCATTAGCCTTCCATGTAGCCTCAAGTTGAAAAATTTATCAGAGCTTGTGCCTTATGCTCACAATCCAAGCCATCCAATCGGAAGCATAGGTCTCGACCTTGGGATTCAATCTCAATGGACTTCCTAAGTGTACTTCCAACAACCCAAAAGAAACATGATGCAATCTGGGTAGTTGTATGCCACTTTAGTAAAATGACACTTTTTATCCCATGCACAAAGAATACTATAGTAGCGCAAAGAATGAAACTCTATTTCCGTCATGTCTGGCCCCATTCTAGCCTCCCAAGTAGTATCATTTCAGACAAAGATTTTCGCTTCCTCACTACATTTTGTAAGATCATATGGGTGCTATTGGGGTGCCATCTCAAGTTTTCTACTGCATTCCATCCTCAAACGGATGTCTGGAAAGAGGTTGTCAACAGAGTCTTGGTGCATGCTCTCCCAAATCACTTTAGGCCCAAAAAACAATGGGACAATTACTTACACATTCTCCATCATAGCTACAACAAGGCAACACATTCTTCTATAGGATTTTTACCTTTCGAAGTCTGCTTGGGCTTCCAACCATCATCTCCAACTAAGCTTCCACTCACTTGTGATCCTCAAGGTACCTTCTATCAACAGCAGGAACAACTATCAACTCAACAATTTCTCCAACAAATTTCACAACTCCACAGTGCAGCCGCATTAGCACTGAAAGTAGCCCAAGATCATGCCAAGAAGTACCATGAAAAACAATTAACCTTCATGGCCTTTCAACCAGGGGATCAAGTATGGTTACACTTGTATAAGAAATGCTTCAAAGGTCACCATCATAATCTTCTACCAATCAGATATGGTCCATATACAATACTCGACAATATTGGAGAAAATGCATATAGGTTGGACTTGCCACCACAACTGGGAATCCACAATGTCATTAATGTAAATAACTTAAAGTTGTTTGAGCCTTCCCTCTTGGAAGAACCAATCACCATCACCCATCCAGTGGAAAACATTCTTGATTTCGAACTCCCATTGGCCAAAGACACTATACTGGACACTCGAAGTCGCTCTACAAGACACCAAACTTACACTTCATATTTGTAGCCTGCCAAAGCCAAACTCGAGCACACGCAAAGTGGATCCCAACTTTTGTATTGCACAACAAGTTTTTGAATCTTCTCATGGAAGCCAAGATGCTTCCAGATCTAAACAAGGAGGAATTGGGCCAAGGAGGCCACCTACAGGAATGCCCAACTAGGTCACACAAGTCAATCACCTAGGCGCAACACTTCTTCACCTTTTCATGATGAATTAAATATACGTAAAATAAATGGTTCCCTTGGTATATAAGGTGAACCGAGACTAAAATAAATCATTCTTACATTTTCTTCTGAATCTATGTGTCTTGGTTGTTTTCTTTCCTGAGTTTGCATTTACATTCACGTCAAATTCGTTTTTAGGGTTTTTTGAAGAATAACGAGTGCGTCTTCCTTCATGGCTGCCTCCTGTGACTCTTTTTTCCATGCTTCCACCTCTGAGAGAAATCTTATCTCATTATCTAGCCACTCTCTCAGGGAGAAAATCATTTCCTTCGAGTTTCCTAAGGCAGAAGGGACGGTGCACCAACTGGGGTTTGCGCCCTTGTTGGTTTCTTCTTTGTGGGAATGAAGTGAGTGCACCCTCTTATATGGCTACACTAGGATTCTCCCACTAATCCTTGGATGTCACTTTGAGATTGCCAAAACCTCTTGGCCACTCTTGGATCACCCCAGTCTGGATCCCCATTTGCTTGGTCACCCAAACTAATGGTGTGCGTTCAGATTTGCGCCCCCTGAGGAGAGTTTTTGGTCAGAAGCCGATATATGGCTATATCCATGGTCACCTTCTCTTGTAGATCACCTTCTTGGGTAGATCAATTTCAAATCAAGTTGATACATTTAATTACGATGATAAATCTAAAAAATTTCTTATTATATTAAGCATTGTAATAATATCATATGTTTCATCATTGTCTATACTTCAATTTTGAGAAAACCCCTTTATCACCAATCTTTCTTTGTGCACTTGTATTTGTCACTAACCTTTGTTTGTGATTTTGTATGGACCCATCAACTACATACCTTGTTTTGTACACCCATTTTACTGCAAAGATGTCCTTTTTTGTGGGAGGATCTACAAGCTCACACAATACATTTATTTTAATGGATGTAATATCCTTTTCCATAAATTTGTGCCATTCTTCCTTCTTTACTACATTTTCAGAGAATCTTGGCTACACTTCAATCTCAAACATTAAAACAACATTAAAACAAGGTTAGAATATCCATGTATATTGCACCTAAGAATTTTACATTTCTTGGAGGAGGAATTGGACTTGAAAGAGGAGTTGAATAATATGATGGAGTGGACATATCAAGTTGAAGAATATCATGGACTCGATGTAGTCTAAGCAGTACTTGGACTACTCAACAGATTTGTAGAAACACAATATTCATATTCACGTATAATAATTCTTGGATTTTCTTGTTGCACACCTTGATTCCACTACTATTATTATTTGTCATCAAAAAACACATCACAACCAATCAAAAATATTTTATTTTTTGGATTATATAATATGTAAGCATTTTTTTGCTCACAATAACCAATAAAAATACATTTCACACTTTTATAATCTAGTTTTTTTCCATTGTTTAGTAGGAACATGAGCATAAACAATACAACCAAAGATTTTAAAATGAGCAATACCAGGTTTCTCTCCACTCCAAGCCTCATATGGAGTCATATTTTCCTTAGTTCTTGTTGGACATATATTAAAAAAATAAATAGATGAAACTATAGCTTTAGCCCAAAATGAGTTTGGAAGAATTTTACCTTTCATCATGCTCCTATCCATTTCCAAAAATTTCTCTATTGTCACCTTCAACCACACCAGTATGATGGTCAATTTCCTATATATGCGAGTATTTTTTCAATAATCAACAAATTTATTATAATTAAATTTTCCCCCTCTATATGCATGTAATGTCTTTAAAACATAACCACTTTGCTTCTCAACAATAGCTTTAAATTGTTGAAAAATAATAAGGGAATTATAATTTTCTCTAATGAAATAGACTCATGTTCTTCTATTCAAATAATCCACAAA
>ML810246.1:6648-31301 GCA_009831015.1 Picea engelmannii
ACACACTGCCCTGGTAGTTTCCGCCGCCATGATTGAACCTCGATCAACTTTTGTCAGTTCGTCCCCAAAAAGAGCCCACCGGACTGAATTTTAAAATGTCATCGAAGTCTCCGCCGCCTTGATTGAACATGAATTGCCCTCCATATCTTCACACACCGCCCGGTGAAGGAACGTCAACCAATAGTTGTTAAATAAATTTATTTTATTTAATCGTCTGCTTCCCCATGTTTCAGATTCAAGTTTTGACGGAATTTATTTATTTATCTCTAGTTTCATTTCCCATACAGCGGCTTCCTGGTCGGACTCGGGCCGCTGTTTAAATATCAAAATTGTTTTGAGAAGACTGCTGGGTGCCATTTAGTCGTTCACTCCGTCTAATGATGATGAGAATATTCTTTTAAGAAAAGAATACGTGACACTAGTAAAGAACAAGAGGTGGGACCATGGACAAGGACTGAGTGGAGACTGTGTAGCTCATATGGGATTTTAAAGAAAAAGTATTATAAGTTTAGAAAGTATATATATATATATATATATATTCTTTTGAAAATCAAAATTTTGTATAATTAATGGGAATTTTCATGATGATGGACAACACTGTTTTGTTTGGTCCAAAACTTTCAATATAAAAAAAACTAATGTTATGAATCCAAATGCTAATCTATTGTAAGACCAAAAGGGTCTTACAGTAGAAATATAAAGTCTTAGAATAGAAATATATAACATCCAAATGCTAATTTATTGTAAGACCAAAAGGGTCTTAGAATAGAAATATAAAGTCTTAAAATATAAATATAATTTTGTGTTTAGAGATTTTATTTCATTTTAAAAAGATTTATATTATTTAAATTTTAAACAAAATCATTGTATCAAGTGGAACTTTGTTTTATTAGAAAAAAAAAAAAAAACATCTCACTTATATATTAAACATAGAAAAAAATGCAAATGTTATAATAATAATAATAACAACAACAATCTAATTTTAAGATAATTGATTAATTATATATCAAATTGATAATAACAATCTAATTTTAAGATAATTGCTTAGTTAGATATCAAAAGATAACTGATTAATCATATATCAAATTGATAATAACAATCTAATTCTAAGATAATTGCTTAGTTAGATATCGAATTGATGTATGCGATTCTTTTGTTTGTGAAATAAGGGACTTTCTCAAGATTAAAATGTGTTCTTAAGTGTTAAACCCACTCAAGTTGTACCTTAGGGTGAAGGTTAACTAAAGTTGTACCTTAAAAGTGGAAGTTGACAAGGAGAGTGAAGGTAGAAGGGAGAGCAATATTAAAACACAACAAAAAGAGGGTGAGTTGGGAGATGGGTGTGGAAGGGTGAAATGTAATCATTTTACTTGAGCTCTATGGATTTAGCTATGCAGTGTTTATTGCAATATTGTAATAGTGTTTGCACTTTTGGATATCTACACATATACATTCAACAACCAAATATTATGCATATATTTCCAACGATGCCTATACTATCTCAACACTATAGTAAATGTTGTAAAGTGACGTAGGCGCACCACCCAGGGCACGTCCGCTTCCATAGGACCTTCTCCCTTAACAGCCCAAAGAACTAAAATGCTCTTCAAACCCCCTTATCGGGAGTTCTCAACACCCACAGAATGCTCTTTATGATTCCCCGTTGTCCTATCAGGAAATCGAGCCTCGCGTGATCGCGAGTCCTGCACTCATGAGATCGGGTCTTTCAAATTCCCGAACCCCGATGAATATTCTCCTAATGCTTTCCTTGCTTTTATCGGGGCTTCTCCCGATCGAGAAATCGGCACTCGCGCTGTCGTGATCCACTGCTCTCACGGATCCCCGATTCTCGATCGACGATGGTACCTCTGCACCCCTTAGCTCCCTCCGGCTAACTCTTGCACATGTGACCTGCTGGTCCACAAGACCACAGTCCTTCCCCTATCGGAGTTTCGGACTTCAGGAAATGGAAATGCGTAGAACTTACGCCCTTCGGATTTCTGATTCTCCGATTTTCAATGCCACCTGGTGTTGACTCACGGCAAGGCTCGACCCTCAGATACCTGTCCTCCACTAGGGCGCCTTTTACCCTATCGGGAAATCACGTATCGGAATATCGCGATTCCTGTTGTCAATGTACACGGGACTTTCAATTTCCCGAACCCCGATACCTTCAGATCCTCGGACACGTCTCCCTCAGATCGAACGGCTCTTACCGTATCGGGAAATTGCGGATCGCGATTTCATTAGGCGAGAGTTTCACGCCTCCGAAAATCCCGATATCCCGAACTCCGAACTATCCGGGATCTCTCTCCACGTGTCCCTGCAGAGATCAACGGCTGAGATTCTATCGAGAAATCACCGATCGCGATTCCTATATGCAAGAGTTCTTGCCTTTGGAATTTCCGATGCTCCCAACGCCGACTCGCCAGGATCTCCTGCCACGCGTCCTCGCCGATGGACGGTACAAAACGCCCATCGGGAAATCGCGGATCGCGATTCCAACTTGAGAGCGTTCTATGTCTCCGGAAATCTCGAAATGTCGAACTCCGACTTGCTACGGATTGCTGACACATGTCTCGTCCGAGATCTACAACTGATATTCCTTCTCGGGATTTCGGGACCTATGAGGTCTCGATTCTCTTGTTCAGCGAAACCCCGATGAATCTAATGTCCCGATGACTCCTTCGGGTTCCTCCTCTGTTCGCTGCGACTTAAACTATGCGCAACTCCCCGAGATCTAACGGCTGACGGGATTTCAGTATGAGATCCGACGGATGTCGGTTTCCTCCTGTTGTGGCTCCTCCTAGATGTAAATCTCCTCGACGGTCTAGATCCCTCTATCTGCCAATCCAATGGCTGTTGTGCTCTCACCAAAGCCTCTTGTGCGACTACTCCTGTGCTTAACCTCTGCGCAGCTTCCACATATCCGACGGCTGTCGGTCCTCCTCTTCTGTGTGTTCCTTCTGGCGCTCCCCTGGACGTGAATATTCAACGGTCCAGATCTGTTCTCTCCTGCCAATCTGTTACTCCCCTGGAGCTTGCACAATTTCTTCCCAGACTTGGGAGAACTTAGATTTTCCAAGGCCTCTGCCTTGTCTCCTTTTCTCTGCGAACTCCTCGACTGTGAGCTCCGCCTGCGCGTCTGAAAACGTTGTCCTTCCTGAGCTTCTCCTCAAACCTTTGTAGATTTGACCTCTACCTCCTGTAGAGTCATCGTGCATATACTACGCTGTCTCTCCTGAGCTTCTTCGAACGCTCAGACCCCTTGAGGGATTTTATCCTTCTTCTCCACAAATGGAGAAATGAAATGGATGCCCTCCTGGCTATCCTTCTGCTCAAGCCTCTTCTTGAGTACTTCTGGGTATTTAGCAACCTAGTGGAGGCCCTTTAGTGGACTCTCCCTTCACATCCCGAACTCAAAGAGTTCTCTATTTTCCCGTGCCTGTCTTCACACCTTCTCGACGCCTCCTGGCGGAGTGTTTTCTTCCACAGAACGTTCAGTAGTTCGGGGTTCCTTCTGTGCACCCCTTCGCACCTGCTCTATGCCCTCCTGGCAAAGCCCCTAGAATCCTCAGCGATTCTGGTCTTCCTGTCTGAACTCACAATGGAGTTCTTCTCTGTGCGCTCCTTGCACTTGTGCTCAATGCCCACCTGGCAGAGCTCTTACAGAACTCCTCAGAGCTTCTACCTCCTTCAACTCTCAACATATTTCTTCCTCCAGCACCTCGTGCTTACGCTCAATGCCCACCTGGCAGAGCTCCACAGAACTTACAGCAAAGTTCTGTCTGCAACTGTGTTTCAGCTACACAGCCTTGCCTCCAAGGTATTCAACAACCTTGAGGTCTTCCTCCTGAGTTGTTGACTTCAGTCCCTGTGCCTCAGCACGTCTTTTTCTGACTCCTCAGAGTTCAGAAGTGCATCCTCAGTGCACCGGCTCTCAGAACCCTCAGCGTCCTGTCATACCCTCCTGGCATGAAGCCTCAAAGACCCTTACCTAAAATCAAACAAACTCCTGCAGAATGAATCCACATAACACATACATTCACAGCATATAATGAACACTCAGAGACATGCATATAAGACAGAACACATGCAGGAAAAACTGCTTCTGTATTAAAAGTGGCAAATTGCCTGTATCTTTACAATGGTGTTCCTGAGCTCTCCTCGGCTCTTCAATTCTACCATCTACTTGACTAACTCAAAATGAGATCTAAAAATCTCTTTTCCTGAGGAGGCTCATCGAGCGCTTCCCTCCAGGTCTACCTACTCTAATAAATTACAATCAATGGGCTGTCTAGTCCAGCATCTGGATCTAGATCTTAGCCGATCTACAATAAAGGCCAATCCTATCTAACGCCTACACAAAGGCACGGCTTCCATGGCTCACCAGCCTAAGCATATTTAATTACATTCATTACAATATTAAATGAGGTTGTGTCTCCCTTTAGGTTTTGAAATGCATGCACGCTGACGTGGCTGGCTGACATGGAGCGATGCTCCTGCATCATAAAGTTCGATACATATTAGTGCATAGAATTGGAGTAAATGCTATAGAGTTCAATGCATAATGCTTATACATCCAACGGTGCATCTAATGTCACAACAATTTAGTAAATGACACAGAGCTCAATGCATAAGGCTTGCCACCAATTTAGAGTCATAGTTTTTTTTGTGACTTTAAAGGTGGTTGATGATAGGTTATTATGATTTGTTGAGCACACTTAATGCTACACAGATTCTTTTTGAATTTAAAAAATTCCCTAATGAGCCTTGTTGAATAATGTTGAGTTTTGACAAAGATTTTGGTTTGGTCAAAACAAATATTGTGCTTGGTATGATTAGAATGGTTGACTGTGATATATTTGGTGGTGTGGTTGCAGTTGGTGTCAACCAGATGGTCTTTGAGCTTAGCTTTTATGGATCGACCAATTCAACCTTTGTACAAAAAATTTTAGGAGCAAATGATCTCTTAGGCTCCTTGATGTAGGAGGAGATGATCTTGTTCTTCACATTGTTGAATATGTACTCGCTAAGAGATATGTATGGTTTGAAGATTGCTTTGATTCTTTTCTTTTAAGTTTTACCAATTTTGTCAATGATCCCTTGGATGAAAGGAAGATATGTTTGAGTGTTAGATGTGTGGATATGGGAGAGGGATTGGGATTTTGAGTAGCTAGATTTGTAGTTTATTTTCTAATTTGATTGTAGTCACTGTTTCAAAGGGCTCATCTAAAATGGGTTTTTTATTGATTCAAATAATTTAATCAGAGATCTGAAGCACCCTCGTAACTAAGGTATTTAGGATACATAATTGAGTAGGGTTGTGATTGGATTCGATATCTATTAATGTAAGTCTTCTTCCTATAATTTGGTGGGAAAGGGGACCATCAATTTTTTTAGTAACGAGTAATTGATCGAGGAGGGGAGGGCTATTATTTTTTTGCATCTTCATCATAAATTAGTTTTCATTGGATATATCATTGATATGGGTTTGGGACTTGAGGAAAAATAGCATACATGCCATCCACAAATCAATACAAAAATTTCAAATTTAAAAGATAGATATTAAGGGCCTTTATCTCAAATTGCTCCTAGATGTAAATAATAGTGGATAAGGTGGAGCCCATGGCCATGGCTTTATTTGTTCATAGAATTTGTTTCTAAATATGAAGAATGTGGATTAAAAGTCATTTTTGAGAAAATTGATAGCATTGGAGTTAGCAATATTAGAGATGCCTTTGGGTTAGCAAAGATACCATGTCAAAGGAAAACTTGGAAACCATATTCTCCAAATTATGAATTTTTTTAACCAAATTTAAAAAAGTCTGACCTACTAATAGTTAGTCAAAGTTTTAATATAACCTTTCACTATAATGCTATGAGTTACTTTCACCTCCATGATTATGAATACCCCTGTTGTTATGCACACGATCTACCTTCACCCAAATGCACACAATCTACCTCCACCCAAATGATTGTAAGTCACCTTATTTCCACTTATGCAATTTTATTCATTTCAATATATACAATCTACCTCTCATTCCAAAAGGATGTGATCAATCTTTAAGCCAAAGACTTTGATCCCCGTGTGGCATCGCTTGCTACATGCCTTTAATTCATGGGGTGATCCATTCATAACATGGTGTGACCTTTGTACTAACCCATGCAAGGAGCCTTCAATCGAGTGTGAATTGCGCTTCATGCCAATTCATAATCATTTAATCATTTAGATGGATTCCAACTAAATCAAATAGCTCTCACTCCCTCGCTACCAATTTGATGGTGGGGATTTTCCTTAACATAAAAGTCATATGCATTCAATTAAACACACTTATAAGAGCTTACCATTCCATTTCCACGATCCATTTTAGATGAGAAACTTACTTAATATGTTCTCTCAATTGATCAAAAAATCTTAGTAGATAGATGTTTGCCTTTTCAACCCCGTGTAGACCAAAGCAATTTTAGACCCTATTTCGGTGGCATGGGTTGAATTTCTACATTAAGTGATAAATTTGAACATAAGTAGTGATGAGAGTGTACAAAAAGATAAAGTAGAGTAGCATATCCACTAAGTGGGGAAAGGAGCATATCGGTTAAGTGGGTGGATATGTTGTTTGATTATCTCACGAATGTTTTCTTGTTTTATTTAGAAAGTTCTTTGATGTGGTTGGTTGCTAATTATTGTAATGTAGTGGATCAATTTATAAATTAAGTATGTTTTTTTAAAGTATTTATCTTTATCAAATAAGAATATGTAATGAATGGTGGTTGAATGGTGGTTTGCAGCTCTAGATTATTTTTTATTTCTGAAGAATTATAAAGCTAATAAAAAGTATATACAAAACATAGAGTATGATGAATTTTGGGGTGAAATTAACAAAATCAAGTTTTATTAATATTAATGATTGTATTAAATAATAATGTCACTAATACATATTTAATTAGACATTTTAAAATAAAAATACATTACTAATTATCAATTATGTTTTGAATTATTAATTATTAGTGAATTTATAAATTAATGCATTTAAACAATTAAATATAAAGAAGTATATACACTATATATGTATATATTATGTATGAATGTACTAGTAAGTAATAAATATAATTGTTATATTCTAAATATGCAAAGTTTAAACAAGTGTTAGTGTAGATGTTTTCTAATAGTTTTTTATGCATAGATTTGAATTCATGCATAAACTTGAATTACAACATTTTATGTCAGTATCTTGAATATGTTTATCCCAACACCAAAATTGCATTACCTTATATTCCTAAAACTAGTATTGTACTTGAAATGGTGTGGTATTACTTATCAAAATTACTTAAATTATATTCATAATATTAATAAAAATTATACTAAAACCAACAAATAATGGAAGGCAACAAATTTCTCTTAAATAAATCCATCAACCAATTATTATTTATTATATAAAATAAATAGTCAATAAAATTGAAAGGAAATGTGTTAAATAAAATATGTGTCTATATAGATGTGAGCTTAACATTAATTTCTCAAATTAGAATGTTGTATGTTAAATTGTTTATGAAAAATATAAAAATTATGTAAAAGAAAGATAAAATTAATGAATTTTAATTGTCAACAACTTAAAAATTCATGAACATGTTGCTTTTTCATTTCACATAATTAATAAACTTAACACTTTCAAAGGTTAACATATTACTATACAATGAAGAGCTTATATGCTTAAATAAAAATATAAGCTCAAGTAATCATCCACTTATTAGATTGTTATTAATTTTTTAACTCTTTGACACAATTAGATAAATTTGATAATGTAACATTATTCATAACCATATGAATAACGACCATACAATTATTTCCTCATATTCTAAAATAGGATAGTATTTAGTTGTATTTTATTTTATTAATATTTATGGTGACTTACTCTATTTTGTGTAGATTTTGTAATTATATATATATATATATATATATATATATATATATATATATATCGTGTTCATGTATCTATTTCTTACATAATCTACAATATAATCACTATTCGTATTTACTGGATATTTTCTAAAATCAATTTTGATGAATTGCTATATAGAGAAGGAAAAGGAAAAAAATATTGATTATTGAAATTACTAATAAAACTAAAATTTAAAAACAAAGAAAGAGATCAATGACTAGTTCATGCATGTCCAAGAATTTTCAATCAAAACATATAATTACCACTAGCATGAATTTACAATCAAAACAATTGCAATGTAATTAGTACTTTAAAAAGTAGTAGGCTAAAGATTCTAAGAAATTAAGTTTTTTTCAGAAATCCGGTGAGGAATTGTTGGATTCGTAGATTTAAGTGATTATTTCTATAAAATTCTTGAGCCTTGGGAGTTTTTTTAGTATGTTGAATCCATTTATGCATTTAGAAATGGATTTTGAACAACAAAAAACACTGATTCAAGTAAATTTATATAGCCAACTCCCTTTAAAAAGGGCCAAAACTCCAGTCATAATAAAACTTTGAGTAATCCATTTCACATGGTATACACCCATATGTCACTGGAGTGGTTAAGCTCTAAATTTGTATTCACTATGCATGCATCCAAATCCAATTTGCATTCATTATGGGTGCATCCAACTCCATCCGCTTCATGGTACCCAAGAATAATCCAATTTGGGTTCATTATGGGTGCATCCAACTCCACCCGCTTCATGGTACCCCATTATGGGTGCATCCAACTCCACCTGCTTCATGGTACCCGAGAATGAATTAGTGGTTCATATTATTGTTAAAGAGATCACAACCTGTGAGAGAGGGAGAAGGAAATGTGAGAGAGGGAGAAGGAAATGATGAAACATCGTTCATGGACGGTCTATCAAGAAGTGGTATTCACAACCATTTATGCTAGTTATAAAGATAGTTTGGATGGGGTATATACATAGGAGGAAAATCCTAAAATATATTAGAAGATAAAAAAGTGGAGATGGAAAAGAGAGGTTAGAGGAGAAAGGAGACTAACAAAGATTGCGTAGTGGAATGGTGATAACTGCAAATTGTTAAAAAAAATACATTACAATATCATTAAAAAGTTTGTTACAAGTATTATGAAAAATAATTGCACTTCACGTGTATTTATTCCATTTATGTTTGAAAAAAATTGCATTGTGTGTGTGTTCTTATTAATTAAAACTCAAAACTTAGGTAGAGCTAGGCTAAAAGACATTGAATTGGAGATGTGTGTTAAGAATATGTACAACATTGAAAAACAAGAAAAATATTTGTAATTAAAAACAAACTAATGGATGGTCAACTATAAATCAAATATTATAGTCCTAGTAAAATAATGGATGATCAATGATGAATCAAATATTATAATCATGACAAAAGCTAATAAAAATTAATAACAACAATAAAATAAAGAAATATATATATTCTTAAACTAAGTAGAAGAGGCATTGTATCAAATTTTATTAGCCATTTTTAATAATATATAAATGTTTTTATAAAAGCTTTATCAAATTTAGTTTTAATAGGGCGTGGAAAATATTTAAATATAAAAGTTTGCAAAGTTTACATATATGAAAAGTGGTAATAACAATTTTTATGGTGGGTGGAAAAATTGAAGTATAAAGGTTTGCAATGTTTAAATAAGGATATGAAAAATGGTAAATATGGAAAAGCATGTTTATGGACAAGTATGATATATGGAAAAGTTTGATATATATAGAAGATAATAATATAAATAAGGTTGAGAGGGAGTTATATATATATATATATATATATATATATATATATATATATATTAAATGAATTTGGAATGATATAATTAGTATTATTTTTTTTTTCATTTTGAGAGAATGATAATTATGATAAAATTTAGAATTTGAAGCCATAACATTTTGTTTTAAGTATATACATGAAATCATATATTACCTCTATTTGAAGTTTAACCTTTTATCCAAAATAAAGTTTAACCTTTTATCTTTTTCTCTTTTTATTTTTTTTTTAATTTAAAAAAAAAAAATTAAAAATTAAAATCAATTTTAAAAAATAAAAAATAGATAAAAAAATATTAAAAAAAATTAGTTTGAAGAAGCTTTTTTTAGCAAGGAAAGGTGATTACGAGAATATCTCTCCTCACCTCTATCACATGGAAATTATGCCCCACCCCCTATGCCCTTGCACCCTGTACTTTCTGTTTTCCTTCACCATGTTTATTTCAATTTTTGTTTTTAATTTGATTTTTGTTTTTAATGTTATTTATTTAAATTTGATTTTAAAATGTTTTTTTAATTAAAATAAATAATAAGGGAAGTGTTGGTTGTGTTTTGTTTTAAATAATATTTTTTATTGTTTTTTTTAATGGTTTCTTTAATTATAAAATGTTTTTTAAAATAATTTGTTTTGGGTTTTTTATTTTTATTATTTATTTTATTTTATTTTATTTTATGATTTTGTTTGTAGTATTATTAGGATTGTTATCACACAATCTATAATTTGGGAAAATCTTAAATTTTCTACGAAAGTGTGATAACTACAGGAGTACTTACCCATTGTCAACTTAAATAGACACTTACCTCGTTTTAGAGATGATGAAATCACCATAAGGGGGAATCTCGGTGATCCTAGGGGGATTGAGATGGAAAGTGAGATGATGATCAATAAACACCCCTATAGGTCAAAATTGGAGAAGGAATAAGGCTTGAGAATGATTCTTGTATATGGTGAATGGTTTCCAAACATTATGTACCTGCAAAACAATGTTAGCCCTGCCCGAAACAAGACAAATGATAGATATACATGCGTTAAACCAATGAGGATCAAGCAATAATCCTTATTGTCCCCAATCACAGTAGTATGGAAATATATATATCAACAACAAATGATAACAATAGCTTCAAATCTAACCATAAAAAATCAAGTACAAGATGATGGAAATAAAGCTAGTAATGACTAGTTAAACTTCCAATGATTTAGACAAGACTTTGATGATTTTAAGGGTTGTTTATTATGTGTTATCAACAAGTTATTATGATATCCAAGTGGCTATAACAAACAATTTCTACAACAACAATATCTAGCCACATAAATCAATGAGTAAACCACCAAAAAGTTAGCCAATAAATGGTAAAACAATTACCAAGGTTTACAAGTGGATTTTAGCAGTAGAATAGTGAGCAAATATTGAAAGAAGATGTGTTTTTTGTAGCCCTAATGGTCATAGAATTAATTTGTAACAACAAAGATAACTACTTGGCTAAAGAAGAGTCCCTTAGGGCACAAGGATGCTTATAACATATAGAATCAATTACAACTTAAACAATTGTAATTTCTCAACAATTCACCTATACTAATGCAATGATTTTATATCTCTAATGAAAATTAGACTAGTGCCAAATCAATCAGGTTATGAAGTCTCTTGTGTAAGAGATAGTTTTGTTACTTCTCTAGGGGTGTAATCCTTTTTACTCCCTAGACCAAACATAACTAGCAAGGCAAATCTAGGAGGGTGTAATCCATTTTAATACTCCTAGCAACCTTTGCAAAGTAGTTTATTCAATGATAACAAAGTAGACTTGATGGAGGGTGTATGTATTTATACTCCTCCAAGGGTTTAGACAAATTTATCTTGAAACAAGAAGAAAAACATAATTAATGCATAAATTCCTTACCAATTCCAAGAAAAAGCATGAAGAAACCATTTCTTATCAAGGATATTCCACTAAATTTATCAAGAAAAAACATCCAAGAGAAAGGAATTAGATTCCTTCACCAAAAGACAAGTACCAACATCCAAATAACACAAGAGAGAGAGAGAGAGAGAGAGAGAGAGAGAGAGAGAGAGAGAGAGATGAGAATTTCCCAAGTAGGGCAAACATTTCAGCCAACAAGTATGTAATTCTCAAGTGAGTTATGATAAAATGACAAAAGGGGTGACCTCTATTTATATGAGGTCACCTAAAACCATTTTGTCCACTTTTTGAAAATTCGACATCAAATTAGAGAGGACGACCTCCCTATTTGTCTTTTTACAACGTAAATTCAAAATTACAAAAATAAAATCTATTTTTTAGGGTGATGCCATGCCCTAAACGATGACCTAAGGCCTCTAGGAGAGACATTGATCCTTTGATGAAGAATATGGGGCCTCCAAAGGCCATAAATCATGCAACTCAAAGATCTAGCATGTGCCAAGTGTCTCTCTATCCATCAGACCAAGCCACATCACCATCAACCATGATAACTCTATCAAAAAAACCTAATCCATGTGACGTCTAGAGCATCATGTGTGATGTATTAGGCCTCCAAAAGCCAACATTTGGGTTCAAAAGGCTAGAGTGTGATCTCCTCATAGTCTCTAAGTGCCTCCAAAGACAACATTCCCTCTCAAATGTATCCAAAGCAGGCACATCATCCAACCTGTGGGAAAATAATGCCAATGATATAACGAAACAAACCACCACTTTGTTTACTATTTTATTTGACTTCATTTGATTTGTCAAGTCCCATTAAGACCAAACTTACCTTAAATATTTAATCTCGTCTTATCTTCCTAGTAAAACCATCCTCACATTACGTATTGGATTCCTTCATAATTACCTTAAGTATTGTAATAAGGAAATAATGCCATTTGTATTCTATCAAACGTTGGTCTCTAAAGAATGAAAGGATCAATGGGTTTTTTTACTAAAATCCAATGAACCATGATCAATGGGTTTTGACTAGAACCATTGGATGCTTGCTAGTTGATTTTGGGATACAAAGCTTTCTTATTTTGGTATGTTTTATCATAAAAAAGATATTGAATTTGAAAGTTGGTAACAAAGGAAAAATAAATGTTTACTTTCTCAAACAATTAACGACTAGAATAATGAGAATGAGCGCATTGTATATAACCCACCCACGTACCTTTATATGTGAGATGCATATGTGTTTGTCCATTGAAACTAAATAATAGGATTTCCTTTCCATCTACTTTTTTTTCCAACAAGAAAAATTCCCTATATATTTATTTAAATAAGTTCACATTATAGAAAACCGCTGATATTCAGAGCCCACTGGCCACTTCCTACTTCTAAAAAAAAAATCCTCTTCTATGAGATGTTAATAAAAAAAACAATTATAGCCTAGGAATATAAAGACCATCGCCAATACAAAATATAAAAAAATTAATTTACTGATACAATATTGCTATCACACAGTGATAATCAAATTGGGAAAGTCGAAGACAAGCAGCGTTAAAAAAGGTTGATAGTGATAGGAATCCCCTCATTTCCCTCTATCCAACTGCTATAAAAAAGATTTCATTCAGGATTGTTGAGAGCCAATTTTGAAAGAGTATTTGCCTCCATGTTTAGTTCCCTATAAACATGTGTGAAATATATTCTTTTAAATGCAGATTTCAACAAAATGATGCCATCCATCCACCCCATCAAGGAGGTGACCTGCAACTTTCCTCTTTCCTTTAGCCAATTGATGATGATCTTTGAGTCTCCAATGACCTGGATCACTTCAAGGTTGATCTATTGTGCAAGGAAAAGGGACACCCATGCACCTAATAATTCGGCTCGCGTGTTAGTCCCTTGGCCACAATTTAACGTCCACTTGATGACCCAATTATCATTGATCTTAAATATACCTCGAGCCGCACACACGCTAGTGATGGGAAGTGCAGCTCCATCTAATCAACAGACAATTGAGTTCAGTAGATGAGGGGGATGAAAGATCCACTTCTTTACTTTTTTGGTTACCCCCATCGATGGAAACATAGTTTTAAACTTTGCTATCATTGATAAAAACAAATGCTTTGTGCCCTTCAAAAGTAACCAGGTTCCTCTCCAACCATAAGAACCAACAAACAATGGACGAGAGCATAATGAGGGATGTTTCCTTCCTAAGCCAACTCTCATAGTTGGAACTAAGATCATCTCCTTCCCAAAAGGATTGAATGCTGAGAGCTGAGTATAACTGGTTCCACACCTCTCGAATAAATCAACAAGTAAAAAAAAGGTGATAAACTGACTCAACTTCATCTTGACATAAAACACATATATTTGGCCCCTCCCACCCCTTCCTCTGAAGAATATCCAAGGTAAGGATCCTATTCTCCAATGATAATAAGATAAATAGCTTTATTTTTGGAGTAATGTCCCATTTCCAAAGATTCTTACGCCAACCCTAAACTGGATTTGGCCAAAGAGTTTTAGCAAGAGATAGATATATGTTTTTTGCAGATATTCTACCCAAGGAATCACCTCCCACCCAACAAATCTCATCACAATTTTTTCATAACTGAATCCATGCATAACACATATCTTTTCGACAATCCTCCCATTCCTCTCCTAGGCTCCCAACTAAGCCAAGGTCTAATCCCAATTTCCAGTAAGAATTATTAATCCCCGCCCTTTCAATACCTCTCGCTTGACATATATATATAAGATCGAGTTCCTTCTCATCTCATCTCACAGGTGACTGGAAAAGAATGATAAATTCCCCACTCCCAAAATGCAGTCTAGGCCGACCTGAACACAATGACCAGATCTTGTTCTCCACCCAAGCCAATGAGTTAATAAATGTAATGATTTAAGCAGGTTTTTCCATGTCTGGGACACCGACGGGTTATGAGAAGAAGCTTCCCGAAACCAAGTGATCATGGAGCAGTTTGGAATATATTTATCCTTGATAACTTTGCTACAAATCTGGTCCAATGTTAAAACCCACCACGGAGAATTAATAGCTAGTGCCCTGTTAAAAAGGATAATATTTTGAATGCCCCAGTCTCCCAGGCGCTTTGGTCTTGATAAATGAATCCAGTTGCACAAGTGAATATGGTTTCTACCCTCGATACATGACCACAAAAATTTAAATATCAACCTATGATTTTTTTGTAAAATAGAAGTTGGTATGGCTTCCAAAGCCATCAAGTAAACCGCCTGACCCTCCAACACAGATTTTACAAGTGTAAAATGACCCCCCAGAGATAATCATATATTACACCACCACCTGATATTATCTTCAAATTTTGTTAGAAGCCATCACCAATCCTCTGGTTTGTAATCCTCTGCCTTTAAATAATAACCCAGGTACTAGAATCCTTTAGCCAGTTCTTCAAAACCATAAGGAAAAAATGTCTTTAATCTATCCAGTACATCATCAGGGATTCCAGAATGGTAAAAGATGGATTTTGACTAGTTTATGCTCAAACCTGAGGCTCTGTAGAAATTTATTAAAATATTTTTGATCTTAGACCACTCTTCCATCGATGCCTTCGACATAATTAAAACATCATCGACAAAAAATAGATGCATAATCTTGAAAAGTCTTGAAACCTTAACCCCTGAAAGATTCCCTTCACCCAATCCTTTCTTCAACAAATGATTAAGTCCTTCCATAACAAGAATAAATAAGAAGGGTTATGGTGGGCAACCCTAGCGCAAGCCTCTGCTACTTTGGAACATCTGAGATGTCTCCCCATTAACCAAGACCGCAAAATTTACGCTAGTCACACAACCAAGGATCCAATTTGTAAAATGAATACTAGAACTCTATTGGAGCAGAATCAAGTGTAAGAAGTCCCAATTTATACAATCATAGGATTTCTTAAGGTCTAACTTCAGAATCAATGACTTTGAATTCTTAACCTTTATACTGTGGATACATTCCTGAGCAGTACCAATCGCATTCAAAATCTGCCTCCCTTTGAGAAAACCTAACTGTTCCTCTGACAACGACCGAGATAAGATAGGTTTAATCCTATTTGCTATAATCTTAGTAATCAATTTGTAAGAGATATTACACACGGCTATCGGTCTGTAATCCCCTAAAGAGCTAGGTTTATTAACCTTTAGAATCAATGTTAAAAACATAGCATTTAATGACTTTTTAAAATCTCCCCAAAGCCTTGAGTCCTCAACCAAATCCAACAAGTCATCTCCCATTAGGTCCAAGAAAAAATATTGAACTCCACATACCAACCATCAGGCCCCAGATTTCTATCTTTGGAGAATGCTTTAAGAACCTCCCTTAGCTCTTGCTTAGTACACGGTCTTTCAAGGAGCTCTATATCCTCCACATTTACCAAATGGCCAAAGAGTCCAACTGTATTAACCTGATCTTCTATAGACTCCTCATTCGACTTTCTATAGAATGACTTAAAGAATTTGACAGCTTCATAATTTATGGCCTCCACACTAGTGTGAAGTTGACCTTCTTCATCATATATCTCCCATATTTATTTTTTGTTCCTCCTATAACCGACAAAGTTATGGATTTTTTTTTTGTTTTTGTCCCGATATTTTAACCACACTGCTCTGCTCCTAAGTCTCCACTTTTCCTCTTCTTCTCTAAGTAATGTGTCCCGCTCCGTCTCCAAATGTTTGATATTATTCTCTTTGACAATAGAGTCTGGTTCCCAAGCCTCGTGTAAAACAAAACCAGTCAATAATTCTTCAAGGCGTGTTAACTTTTCTTCTTGAGCTCTTGTTGGCACAGGGGCAGAACCAGGGTTCAATGCTTCAACAACACACCAACAAAACCCTAACTACTGACCCTTTTGACAACACCTGCGAAGCAGATGAAGTCTCACTTGAGGTAGAGGCAGAGGTGGTTGCAGGACTCCAGTGTCAGCAACCTTAGCTGGGACACAGATCTATGATTGCAATACTATAACAAAGAACTTAGCAGATCTCGTTCATTAGTACTTAACCTTTTTCTATAGCGCAAACAAACCCTAATTACAGTGCAGTGCAGCATTCAACAAGATTAAACACATTTAAGCACTTAGCATAAAGAAGCAAATCAGATCTGGCATTCATTCGCATTAACAAGCACTAAGCTATTATATTAGATACTTCTATCATTCATAAAGATAACAACACTAAGCATAAATCACATCAAAGGCACAAAGCGATAATCAAAATGCACAAAATAGACATAGCATAGGATATACGTGGTTCACCCCCAGTCTAGAGCTACATCCACCAACTCTTTGTCTTCTTTAGTATATTCTCTCAATCATCTACATGCACATATCAATAAGGTCCTACTCCGCATAGGACAGGAGATCTGCACGCACCTCACCAAATCCTCCTTCCCCGGGCTAGGTTACAACACAAAGCCTTTACACAATCTCTTATAGTCACTTGCACTTAGCCTTGCAAGTTTCATGTGGTATGCACAAAGCATCTACAACTATCACTTTCACTTAGCTCATCATCAAACATATGCCTATATTGTCTCCTCTTACATCGCCTAGACATCTATTTATACATTACAAAATGGGCCTAAACATGGGTAAATCCATGGGTCGACATCCCCATACCTGTTACACAAGCCCAAAACCCAAAAATCCCTAAAAAGGTGCTAAGGTTCCGCAATCTCTTCTTCGACTTGCGCTCTGTCTTCGATAGCCTGTCGAAGTCCCAAAATAGGTCAAACCTGACCAAGGATCTCTAAAACTTAGTCAAGGGCCAATAGGCCCCCAACACTCACTTATGACTCGTCCCGAGTCACTCTGATCTGGGTAGCTCTACTTCAAAAGCCTCGAGGCTGGCTCGAGCTGCTTCGACCTGATGCTGCGCCAAGGCCTCCTTCTCAACGAAATCTTGAAGAACTGCCTCATTCATAGGTCCCTCTAAGCGTTGTTCAATTGAAGTGACTACTTGTTCTAGCTTTTCTCCTCATCCTTCAATCTCCTCAAATAGTTTGCAAGCTACATCTTGGACTGGTTGGAGCCTCTGAGTCACTTCCATGACTTTGCTCTGTATGGTATGGACCTATTGTTGAGCAGTGCATTGTTCCTGAGATATTTTCATTCTTTCAACTGCTGACAGGAGCTTCAACTGCACCTGTACTGTCGTTGCTTGCTTCTTTTCCTCTTGGAGCTGTGACTCCAGTGTCTTCAACTTAGGGTCTTCAACAAGTCGCTCATAAGTTTGCACACTTCTACTGCTAAGATGTTGACATTCCAAAGCTAATGCTCTGATCCGGTCAACTGTGCTTCAGGTAGTGGCTTCTCTTTGGTCTCACATGTCCTGCAGAGTAATTGGTACTATTTATAGCTCTAGATCTGGTATTCTCTGTTGAAGATGTTGGATGGCTTCAGCAAGCTGTGCTACTTGATGCTCCACTGGGTCTTCCTCCTTTTTCTCTAAGCTCGTCATAGAGGGAAGTGCTTTGCTGACTACTTCTTTTACTCCAACCTGCTCCATGAGAATTTTTCCTTTCTCTTGTTGGATCTGCACCCTTTCCTCTTCAAACTTTGCTTGGAGGGCAACCTTCTCCTGCTGCGCAACCATGTGTTTCTCTATTAATTCCTCTTGTGCTTGCTTCAAGGCCACTGTGGCCTGTTCTGTTTCTTCCTATGCATGACGAAGGCGATCTTCAGTCGCATCAACTAGTCTGTGGAGTTGGGTAGGCTCATCTCCCAACTCTATTTCTTCTAATGGAGGGGCGCAGTGGACACTGCATGGCTAGAGTGAAGGGCCTGTTGTACCCCTCACAGTTCTGCTTCAATTTTCTCATAGATGGTCTCTTTCTTAGCTTCATTTCTCTACAAAATATCTTTTGAGGCGTCTGATACAGCTGCAATGATGAAGTTGAAGTCATCGAGCGTGAGCATAGTTTGCAGCTTGCAGCTTGGTCTTACTAGATTTTGACTTCTTCCACGATGTGGGTTTCATGGGAGAAACCTTTCTTTTGTGAGATGGTTTTGCATCTTCAAGGGGATTCTATGGCAGTGTTACTTTGCCTTGCTTCTGCTGATCTTATTTTCCATTTTTCTCTTCTTTGTCTACTTCGTCATCACCTCCTCCTCCAGGTGAGTGTGAAGAAGTTTCTTCTGATGCACTGTTCAGCTGCTGGACTTCTTTTGTCTTGTTCCTTCTGCTAGTTCCAGGTGTATCATTCCCTTCACGAGTGATCACCAGGCTTTCGATTAGCTTGGGATCAGAAAGTTCTGCAGGGTCAACGGGGATAAGGAGCTCTGCAGGACACTCCTTAGTTATTTCTTCTAAATCCTCTTCTGTGAGTTTGTAATAACTCTGTAGTACTTCTTTGTGTTCCTCTCCACGCGCAGTGATGTAGATAAACTGTCTCTCTGCGTGGAACTTCACAAATGGCCTGAACCTGTGCAGGGTGTTCGACATTATACGAGGGACAACCTCAATATTCCTCCTTAACTGCAGGTAGTAGGTGTGGAACACCACGTTTGATTTCCGTTGTTTTCCCATATCGCTTGAATACCATAACGATATGGTAGCCAACAACTCTGATATGCTCTTTGGAATAGATTTTCAATTGATTCTTTAATTCTTTCATCTTATTTATGAATCTTTGTTATACATCTCTTTCAGACTGGTAAATCAGATCTTTCCAAACAAAAGTAACTATAATCGTGACCTCATGTTCTGATAACCACCTGGCATTGAACTTAAATAGATATGCCTTCGAAAGAGATGCCCTGTTTAACCTCAAAAGAACCAGAGCGTGATCCAAAAAGTATGGATAGTCAACCCAGGATTTATACAAAAATGTGCCTACTAACAAGTCCTCATTCACTAAAACATGATCCAGTCTTTTTGATATGCTTGCATCTCCACTTCGACCATTCCTCCAAGTTGGCACCACCACATCTGGCAGTACATCTACTAAGCCTGCGTTATCAAAGAGCTCGGTGAAGAAAGCTGAAAGCGGATCTAAATGAGTAGCTGCTCCCCACATCTCCCCAACTCCAACGATGATATTTAAATCCCCAACCACTATAATATTCCTGCTATCAAGAATTCCACTGGCTGCCAAATTTTCCCAGAACGCTTTCCTCTCCGAGCAAGGGCCATATACATTAAGCATTGAAACTGGTTGATTAAGTTCCAAGCACATTCCTGAAAGAAGAATGCCACCACAACAAATATAAGGTTCAAAGTCAAATATGTTCGGATTCCTAGAGACAAGAGGCCCTCCTGAAGTCCCGACTGCACTAACTGCACATGTATGCCAACTAGGAAGCAGAGTAAGAAAAAGTGCACGAGCTTTGTGTTCAAGGAGAGCAAGATCATGTCTTCGCTCTTTCTAGGGCTTTCAAGCCTCTAAGCGCCCCTAATTCATTAATAACCAACAAAAGTGTCCCCTCTGAAATAGTACCCAGAGCCTCCTTCTTCTTCCTCGCACTTCTGGTCTTTATAGGGTAGGTTTCCATACCTAGACCCTTTTACCAAGAGTAATCAGTAACTATGTCCCCCACATAGGAACTAGATGACCCCACTCCTCCATCAAGATCAAGTCTATGGAATACAGATCTCCCCCTGTAAGTGGGTAGAGGTAAAGGGATTTGCACCTCTCCGATAGGTGGGACTAGTGACTCCAACACAAGCCCTAACTTACTATCCCCCAACTCAGATTCCTGACAACCCGACAATAAACTATCCTTTGTAACAATGGATGGTCTAAAGGAATCCCTTCACGGAGGATCTGAGGGTCCACAATCTCTCCTCACCGGTAAGACACCGAAAAATAAGTCATTCTCAGGACGATTACACTCCAAAGAAAAGGTAAGTGGGTCCTCATGGGTCAGACCACCCCCCACAGACCCCGATATGGGAACAAAAACAAAGTTGTTTACCGAAGTTCCTACAGACTTCACAACCAGACCAAGGAGAGTAGTTGGTACCAAATTACCAATACGAAAGTCAAAGAACTTTGACTCATCCAAAAAAGATCTTTCCCAGATAGATAATGAATGAAATAGAGTTATATAGATGGATTTCAAATTACTCATAATGGACTCAGTTGTTTCTGGTAGAGACACATCCTCAAAGTCGTAGTCATTAGGACTGAATCTAGAAGACTCAATCTCAGGCGAATCAACCCGAGTCGATCTTTCCAACATAGTACCCTATGAAACCTCCTCAGTCGGAGTACCCAAACAGTGCCACCATAAGTGACTCGTTTTTTGACAATTTGAGTAGCTGAACGAGATGTCTAAGTAATCCAGGGGCTAGAAAAAATAGTGACCACGCCAACTAATCTCCAATGATTCAAGTAAACCAGAATGTATGTCTATTTCCAGGAGGACTTTGTAGATTCTTTTATCATTAGCTTTTAGGGATCCTAGGTCCGCACAAATAAACTTCCCGAGAATATTCCCTATAGCTTCCAAAGATTTTTCGTGCCAAAAATGTAGCGACAGTCCCGATAGCAATACCCAGAAGTGATGGAACTTGAAATAATCCTATGCAGGGTGGAAATTCACCCACCACCTTTTTACTATCAAATTACCTCCGTCATAGGTCTAGGCTCTGTCCAAAACCAACTCTGTGTCTTCTAAGCTCTTAAACTGGAAACCAAACCACCCTTTCGTAAGGTAAACTACAACTGGGTTATAACCCAACAATGGATTCCAAAAAATCGAAACCCACTCTTCTATCGACATTTTACACTTATTTTTGTAGGAGAACCTCCCTACCAATGTAAATAGCATGAGGCTCACCATGTCCTCCAACCCGACGTCCTCACCCAACATCAGTTTGCACTTGGTGCGATTTGGCACCCAATGTTTGTATTAATGGGAGCCCAACCTCTTCTTAACTCCTGTAGAACTATCTCTAGAAGCTACCCCCGACACTCCACCCTTATCTCTCGCCTTACCACCTGCAACCTCTCTGGTGTTCTCAAAACCTTTCACTCCAATATTCCCATGAGTATCGATGATCAGACCTTGTATATTTTGAAACGGTGCACTACCAACATGAGTCTAAGAAACATCTGCAAATGTCACTAAAAGTTGAGCCTTAACCACCTCCCTAAGTGCCTTAAAGTCTCCATTATAGCCTGGCAGATATGTCGTAGAAAAGAGGCCTGCTTGTCTCCAGATGGATTCATCTTCTTCTCCCATCAAAGCCTTGACTTCATCCTCCATCAGGATCCCCTCCATTGGAGTATGAGTCATACTCCCGTGCCCATCACCGAATGACAACCACCTATGACCACTCTACATAAGTACTAAGACCCGTAAAAAAGCCTTAACTAATACCAATCAATAAGGATGACAAGATCTCCACTACCACATGCAAACAAAAAGGGTAATAAATGAGAACAGAGCACTGGAAGCGCACTTTGAAAATCAGTATGAAAAGACTGTCGCACTAGAAGCAAGATGCGCTAAATAAAGAGGCCGCTAATTATGGGAGGAAGAAAAAAAAACTAGATTAGCTTATGACTCGACAAAACCCCCGCTAAAATGATAACTCCAACTCCTCCAACCACTTCTACACCTCTTGTAGCTTCAGTCGGCAATACATTGGAGGAAAAATAAGAAAAGTCATAGATGGCCTTCCTAAAACGTATTATGGCTGCCTCCAAAGTTCTTTGTAATCACCCTATTAGTGCAACTGACTCTCAGTAGGGTAGGCCACCATTACTGGTTCTTGAAGGTTTGAAAAAAACCAGAGCCAGTTCCTGCCCACTATGAGACCCTGCCTAGGATATCCAAGAATCTCACATCCTTTTCCATCTACTTTATAACAAATTGTCCCCATCTTTTTATTTACCTAAAGAGTAGTAAAATATGTCGGATAAGTTTTCAGATAATATAAGTTTTTAGATAATAATAAGTAAACAAAGTAATAGGGAACATATTAATTTTTATTTCTAATGAGTGCCACTAGATCATTAAAGGAGTAATTAATAGATTTTATTGCAATGCATTTGATTGGAAAGTAATAAGTAATTGTCACTTTTATTTCTAATGAGTGCCACTAGATCATTAATGTAGCAATTAATAGATTTTATTGCAATGCAGTGATAAGTGATAAGTAAATGCCACTGCACCGATAGAGCAATGATTCACCCATCATATCAGTTTAGGGGAATGTTTAAAATTTGTAATGATATATACTACATAGACAACCAACATTGTTATAATTTGGTGTGTTTAAAATTAAAAAGATGAATATAAAATACTTGGAAAGAAGAAAGAAAAATCCAGACATGTTTGGAGGTATTTTCTCACAATTCAATCACTCAATTTATCGATGCTCACTGCATTTTATCATATTAACATCTCAAATCTCCTTGATGACAAAAAATTACTCTAGAATGATTGAGCCCTCCCTACTAATGGTTACAAGAATGATTATACCAAAATATGTCCACTCAATTCTCATATGAATGCATGTTATATATTGATGGTTAGATATGCATTCTAATTTGAGTTTATGTTTTTCTATATTAGTAAACCATTTTTGATGTGGTTATGCAAAGTTTTACATTAACGATCAAGCATTGTTATTTGGGTATGTGTTTTTTTTATCAATTAGTTAGCGCTTTGCTATGGGTATATGTTTTTTAGAATCGATGTATTCTTGAATTGGTTTATATTGTTTGCCTAACTCAATAAAAGTGGAAATAGTGTATTTTGGATAGATGTCAATAGAGCTTAGAATTGTATCATAATATTATCATGGTCTTGTTGATATCACTCTTATCTTTTGCTTATTTATTATAAATGAAGATCCAAAGCATCTAGGTTCAGGCATTGGGCTTAAAAACCTAAGGTTTAATTTTACCTTAGGAATAATAGGATTAAAACTTTGAAAGATTTAACTATCAACCATTGTATCCTTATTGAAGAAGGTGATCTAACAAAATTGAAGTAGTGTTTGAGGAAACTGAAAAAAAATTAATTTGAAGTTGATACAACTTATAAATACACAAAAATATATAGATGGATATCATTGAATATGCAAGGAATATGTTGAAAACAAAAACAAATATAAAACTAAAAATATCAAATACAATAAAAAAAACTAAAAACTAAGAATATGTTAAAAACCAAAAATAAAAAACTAAAACAAATTCATAGAAAATAATACATAAAAGGGAGAGTGATAAATCACCATTATCACCGCTAAAATATACAAATCTAACAATTTAACTTAAAAATTCCAGATGGCATGCCTATATATAACTGCCCTCAACTACAACGTTCCACTACTAGAATGGGTAATGGGTACGTGGGAGATGCATGGCCTCAATAATTGAAATTGACGCATTAAATATTACCTCTATTATTGAAATGAGTTGTCGAAGGTCGCTTCTCAAATAAGTGGAACATATTAAATTTTTGAAGACACGTGGGATGAATTTTGGAAACCGCTGAGATTTGAATGAAAGGGGTCGTAAAAAAGATCTGAGAAGACATGTTGGTGATCCCTCACCACAAACTCTACCTGCAACAATCCCTACGTCTTCAAACTCACAAACTTCCTTATTATTTTGGACTTATTTTATGGTAATAAAAACTTTGAATTTGAAAGTTGACAACAACGGAAAAAGAGATATTAGAATAATCGGAGTGAACGCATTGTAATAACCCACCTAAATGAAGAGGGAAATATGGTAATAGTCTAAGGAATTCCCAGAGCCGTGGCTGTTAGGGAAATCTCAGCCATGTAGCTGAAGAAATGTTACCGGAAAGGCTGTCAATTGTATGCATCTCGGGTGGAAGAAGCATCCCAAGATGTAGTCTCGAATCTGGAAGACCACAAAGTACTCAAAGAATTCAAGGACATATTTCAGGAGGTACCTGGACTACCTCCGAAGAGGGACATCAATTTTTCTATAAATTTGATGCCTGGAGCAGCTCCAGTTTCGAAGGCTCCTTATAGAATGAGCACA